>ML814649.1:98236-138936 GCA_009831015.1 Picea engelmannii
GAAGTGGTTGTCATCCCAGAAATGACAATGATATAAATCACCAAAATCAACCTCAAAAGTATAATAAGTATACATTTCTTGATTATATTCAACCATGATGTCCTCCATAATATATTCCTCATGTATGATATATTTTTACTTTCCCCAACTATCCTTTAAGTCATGCATGCAGGCTTGGAGGGATTCCATGTGTCGTTCCAAATCCCTTTGGATTATTTTACATAAAGCATCCTCGAGGATTTGACAAATGATCCATTTGAAACACTACATAAAATAAAGTTGTTAAAACAATTTATCCAATGACACTGATATGGTAGAAATTTGAGCACTCCATGACAAGTTATGAATTTTTCAGTCTCGGCACCGTCACAAGCCCCCCCCCNCCCCAAAAAAAAATGGTTGATTTTAAATCAACGATATATTCACTTCCGAGGCTCCGATTCAGACGATTTTTTTTTGAAATTGGGTGAAATTCTGAGAGGGACTCCGATCTATAATTTTTTTGAAAAAAATTGGCCTCTAGGTGCTACAGAAATAAATAAAAAAATCACGCAGCCATTTGCGACAAAAACCTTGAAAAAAATGCATATTTTAAAATGTCGATAACTTTATTTCCTGGACTCCGTTTTGGAAGATTTGTTTTTTGAAATTGGATATAGTTGAAAAAGGAACTTAGATATGGAACCAGTTTCTACAAATTATTCACCAAAAACTACATAAATCATTTGGAGTGTCGCGACCCTCTTTTTCTACTTCGAAAAACAAATCTGCAAAATAAAAAATATTTTCCCACAATTTCGGCCAAGGAAAGAGTTCTAATACCAATTTTTATGAACCAAATACTTGCATAAAGAAACATCATAGGTATTGAAAGAACAAAAGAGAATAAATCCACACTTTATTATAAGAAAACCCTTGAGGTATAGAAACACTATACAATGGATCCTATTATGGAAGGGATCCTTTCTTGTTCACGTTCCTCTTCGAGGAGACATCCTCCAATTGAGCTACCTGCTCCCAACATATTAATTCTCTTCCCCCCATTACAATTCTTGAACCCATTTATATAGTGCTACCAACCACCTAAGAACATTCTACAAGAGGAACCTTTTAGAACTAGAACCTTCTAAGAAGTTCTCTTACATTTATTATATCTAACTACCATAGAGGGCCTTATTTAATACTACAGTGGACCTATTCCACCTTACATTGAATGACCTCCACTATTATCACTATGGGCCCTCTGGGCCCCCCCACTACCCCTATAGATACACTACACAGTTGATCTTCTTTTTTCCTCCTTTTATGGTGAACCTATTCATATTAGTAGCATGAGTCATTTCAGGTGCAGAAGAAGAGTCGCCAGATGAAAAGAATCTTGGGGGGTATGTCTCCAGCCTCTAGAAATCATGCTGGAGTTAAGTTTCTAGCTTCCGTCGATCATGATGGGGGAAAAGTAAGAACCTATGGACATCATGTTGGGAAGAAAATCCATTAATGGGTATCACTCGAGCATAGTTTTATCCTCTATTTCAGGCTTGTTTAAAAATGAAACGAACCTCGAGAACAATTTTATGTTCGGCTTCAATCTCGTGGAAAAATAAAACCAACCTTGAGCACAATTTTATTCTTTGTTTCAAGATCGTGTAAAAATGAAACCAACCTCGAGCACAATTTTATTCTCTGTTTCAAGCTTGTGTAAAAATGAAACCGACCCCGAGCATAGTTTTATTCTTTGTTTCAAGTTCGTGTAAAAATGAAACTGAGCCCAAGCACAATTTTATTTCTGTGTCAAGCTCATTAAAAAATGAAGTAGACAACCAAGCATATTTTTTTTCACTTTTTCGGACTCTTAAAAATTATATGAAAAAGGAACTCTTTGGAGTACAACCAAGCAAACTTTTATCACTTTTTCGGGCTCATAAAAACTATATGAAAAAATGAACTCTTTGGAGTCTTTGTTAAGCTCTTTTCAGACTCGCTAAACATGAAAATATTTCTGAGTGAGCTTGTTTCCTTTCACACTCATTAAAAATATTTGAAAGGGCATCTATTCGGTGTAATTTTAACCCATTTTCAGACTAGACAGACTAATTACGAAAAAAGAGTACTCTAGTCAACTTTGGCTAGAAGAGTTCTCCCTTGTATTGTTTTATACTTTTTCGAGCTCGAGGGACTAATTTATGAAAAATAACACCCTCAGAGTATTCTTTAAGACCTTTTCAGATTCTATAAACATGAAAATACCATCGATTTTACCTTCTTTGGGCTCGTAAAATTATACATTGAAGGACCCATATGGGATATATGGGATCGAACCCCTCCTTCTTTAGGTTCATTAAACATGTGATGAGGGACTCATTGAAGAATATTTATATCAAGCATCTCTTATCCTCCTCAAGCTCGTTTAAAAATAAAGAGGTACTCATTGTTCATGGTGGGGGGGGAATTGAAGGAAGTGGGTCAAGTTTTGGAAAGAATTATGGTAGTTGTTTGTTGTCACCCTTGAACATGGCACATGTTTGCATCTCGTCTTATAGTTGGTTAATCTTCTTGTATTTGATTCATACCAATCATATGAGTCCTCATACTCCTTTGGATCACCCGAAGAGTGCCCTGGTGATCATCACACTATGTTTTGGTCTATCTCTCAATCGATTCAATGCTGCCAAGTCATTTGTCGTGCCTCACAATGTTCAAGAGAAGTTTCACTTCAAACCAACCAATCTGCAGTATTACAAACTTTCATCCTCATGTCATCCCTTACTCATTTGATCTATCATCTTACATCACTTTCCTATTTCAATTTCGTGTTGATTATGGGGGAAACATCATGGCCTTCCTTCAATGAGTCTTTTCCTGTTGACTTCAACACATTATCTAGGAATTAGACTTAGAAACCAGTTAGTATCTTGGAACCTGCATGCCTCAATGGTAGGTCTCCTCACCTTCGACAATAGGTTTACATCATTAGCCTATGATTGAATGATTCCATGAATGTTTGACTTAAACTCATCTGTTCACATTCATTGGAATGTGATAGGGTACCTTAAGAGTCATCATCGTCATTGGTGATTTCCCTCACACTTGTTAATGATATACAATAATGACCGATAATAAAGTGGTTTCTACCATGTTCGGCATCACAACATCTATTCACATGGATAGAATCATACTGTTTTTGGATCAGGATGAAGACTCTGAGTTGGGTGCTCACTCTCTTATGTGCTTCGCCCAGGCTGCATCGAAGATCATTTGAGTATGTAGAAGATTTCAGTATAACCATCATATTGGAAATATCATTGATGTATAAGTTGTCACATAGATCCACTTTGTATTGTTCAATGGCTATGTTTTTGTCATATTGTACCTCCACTGTGTATTCTTTCATGGCTACTACCTGATTAAGTCATGGAGGTATGGATCCATGATGTATGTTTGGTGGCCATATCCTTTTCATGGATCCACAGTGTATTGGTCGATGACCATGCTTTGATTCAGTTTATTCTGAGCATAGGTATGCCTGCCTCAGGGATGATACATATATAGTGTTTGATGTTTTTTTGTTTCTTCCGCTGGACTCTCCTACTCGATCTCATTTGCATTAATATTTTGTAAAGTTTTTTGGCCTTCCGTTTCTCCTCTGACTTCACACTTTAGGGGGCATCTGTTACACACCTAAATGTCACACTTAAGTGTCACAAGTGTCATATGCATCTTACTAAGTTTCGCCTTCACTTTGTTAAGTTTTGTATGCACCTTACTAAGCTTCACAACTTTGGCACCATGGAAGAACATTTTTCATAATCCCTATTCATTGTGGAGGATAAAAACTCATCATGAGAAGGTCGAAATAATGCCTTTTACCTTGAGATTTTGACCATTTTTGAAAGTCAACGCTCCCCTACCCATGTATAGGGAGCATTGAAATCTTGTCAACATTCCCTTTCCCATGTATAGGAAGCGTTGTCAATGCCTTGTGCTCAGTTTTGGGGGAGCGTTGAAGTGATTAGAAAGAGTTATGGCTAGCCCACCTTGTTCTAAGGGTTAGTTCCAAGAATATGAGGTCAAGTATTCGATTCATATATCATGGATCCATCTTACGTAAACTCAATATCCATGAGATAAGATAAATCCCAACTTATGGAGTTAAATCCTCAACCATTTCCCAAAATACTTCATGGTGGTTAAGCCTACAACTCCTATATAATGAGGTCATTCCAAGGTGAAAAGGGGGGAAGATAATAGTTCATAGCATCATACCTATTGTCTTGTGGCATGAAGGGGATGGAAAAAGGAGAGCTTGGAGGAATGCTAGCACAACATCACAAGGTTGTAAGTTTTTCCATGTTTTCCATTATTAATATATAACTTGGCCTATTTCTCTTAATGCCTACATTGTTCATTTCATGGATGTTTATATTTGCCTTGTTTAAGTCCAACATAGATAAATCTACTTTCGTCTAAATATATATAGTAGCAGAAGAGGATTTTCTCATCTCTTGCATGAGGGATACTTCCATACTAGGAGCTTGGAGATCAAGTTCAACAGTTGGAGCAATGAGGTAAACCTACAGGAAAGAGGTAAGCCATCTCTCTCTCTCTCTCTCTCTCTCTCTCTTCTGATTTCGTTAATGAAAATTAAGGGGAAGTTAGTGTCCATTTGTTTTCCTTCTATCTTGGATCAAAGGAAACCCGATCCAAGGGGGGATTTCACCTGTCCACAAGGGGAATTTACCACAAATATCATGGAAGAAGTTGAAATATAGGTTGTAGTTTAGTTCTGCATATCACCCTCATACAAATGGAAAAACAGATATTGTGAACATAAGCATTTGTAATTTGCCAATATGTTTAGTAGGAGATAAAAAAGGGTAATGGGATATGATATTAACACAGTTTGTATTTTCATATAACAATTTAGTGAATATATCTATAAGGAAGACACCTTTTTAGATTATATATGGAAGATCACCAAAGGGAGTGATAGATTTGGTGAGTTTTCCAATTGCATAGTACATGAAAAGTGCATATGCAGAGGTAATTGTAGAGTGTATATATATATATATATGAATGAATGAATGAATGAGCATGTAATAAAACATGGAAAAAAAGTAATGATAAGTACAAAGAAAAGAGGAAGAAGATATTTTCAAAATGAGACTTAGTAATGGAATACCTAAGGAATGAGATTTTTCCTATAGGAACATACAATAAAATAAACTACACGTAGATAGGACCATGCAAAATCCTTAAAACTATTTCTGATAATGCATACAAATTGCATATATCAGTTGACATGGACATTTCACAATTTTTTAATGTTGCAAATATTTATGAGTATCATGAGGCCTT
The DNA here is from genome assembly GCA_009831015.1 of Picea engelmannii. NCBI lineage: Eukaryota > Viridiplantae > Streptophyta > Pinopsida > Pinales > Pinaceae > Picea > Picea engelmannii. Next base: position 103,592 of record ML814649.1, read on the forward strand.
GAAGTAATGTAGATGGATGCGAAAAAATGAGTGGTAAATTGGAAAAAACAAATTATAGTAAAAAAACAAGAGGAGGTTGAAGAGGTGTTGGAAAAAAGGGTTAATCAAAAGACAAGGTTCAAGGAATACAAAAGGTATATGATCAAGTGGAAAGACATAAATTCAGAGGATGCATCATGGGTTTTTGAGGAAGAACTTGGCCGACTTGGATGCTCAAATTCATTTAGTGATTTTCCTATCCATCCTTCATGAGTAGGATATCATGAAAGTTTTAGATGAGGGGGGTTTAATGAAAGAGAATCCTTGGGGTTTTGGAAATCTTGTATACCCAAAAATTGATTTTAATTTTGTGTTTTATTTCAACCTTTTTGCTGATTTTCAACACTAAAAATGGTTTGGTGTTTTGATAAACACATTTTCATATCTTTGATTCAGAGTCTAAATTTTGGATATGTTGTAGAGGGAATCTTATTCCACATTTACAACAAATTTTAGAAGTATAAGTTGATTTTATGTCCTACACATAAGTCCTAAACCAACTTACAACTATTTTTAGATTTTATTTCTATGGTAATAGGGACCTATAATTTAGAGTAATTTACTCTATATTGAGCAATCGAAGAATCGATCTCTGCAAAACCCTAGACCCGTCTAAGACGGCAGATCGATCACAAGGCAAAGAATACCAGTGAGAATACCAAAGAGCGACTTCTCTCATTGAACGGCTCCTACTGCTGCAGGAGAATGGGCGTCGAGGAGGGGGGGAAACCCCCCTCATACCGCAATGTCGCAGCTAATGAAAAATTGGGCACCAGAACAACACGACCCGCCTTTGAGTCGTCGCCGCAGATACGCGAGCAGATCCTAGCCAGGGAGCAGGGCCTCAAAGCGGACATGGACACAGATGCCAGAACCTCTCAACCGAAGCACCCACGAAGATGGGAACCAGGCAAATGCATCCCACAGATGGAGAATCCGCCGAGGTACCTCATCAGCTCAAACAGAGTGGGCGAACACACGCAGTTCATGCGGGAGCATGCACTCATTGGAAAATTTTTAGGGCTATGGCCGGCCGAAAGAGACCTCAAAAAGTGGATAAAGCACTGGTGGAACCCCAAAGGGGATTATGAACTTCAACTCAGCTCCAAGGGTTTCTTCACTATCATATTATACAACCTAGAGGACAAAGACAGAATCTTTGAAAATGGGCCATATTTCTTCAACTCGGCAGGGCTGTTCCTTCGCTTCTGGACCGAAAGATTTAGCCCAGACAAAGAAGACTTCACCATGGCTCCGGTCTGGATCCGCCTGTATTCCCTACCGCAGGAGTTCTGGTTGGAAGAATTTTTAATGGGCATTGGAAACACCCTAGGGAAATATGTGAAGGCGTCAGAGGCTACCAGGCAACGGAAATACACCTCATACGCCAGGATCTGCGTATATATGAACATTTCCAAAGCACTCCCCGGCGTGGTAACCCTGGAATATCAGGATGAGGACTGGCTGCAGACCCTGGATTACGAACACATACCATTCAGATGTCGTAGGTGTCATGAACACGACCACCTATACCGAGATTGCCCTCTAATCAAGCAAACTGCCAAAGCAACTGACACCAAGCAGACAGATGGCTTCACCACTGTTACCACGAAAAGGAAAAATCCAACAAAGAAGCAGTCCCTGGATCCCAAACACAGTATAGCCACCAAGAACCAGTACGAGATCCTTGAGCATCTACCAGAGGAGGAGGAGGTGCAGAATCCACTCAAGCATCCACAACAGCCGCAGGTGGAGAACATGCAACCCAACCCCTCCCCTCAAATTTAGGAAGCCCACATGGAGGACAGAGGGGAAGGAGAGGGGGACACGCCGATGATACTGGATGACAGAGAGTTGGCAGAGATAGATTTGGAAAAGTTGGAAGAAGCCCTAAACCAAAAGAACCTGCAAACCCTTCCGGAGGAACAACTACGTAAAGTCCACAAGGTCTTTCTGAATTCCTCAGCAGGGTCCACTGCATGTTTAGGCATAGCATTGGACCAGAACTCTGGCTCGAAGAAAATCCTGCGTGAAAGCAAGAGAAGAGGACGGAAAACAACGCATCAACTGATCAAGGAGGCAGGGAACCTCATGATAAAATCAGGACAGATACACAAGATTTCAGAGAAATACCTCCACTCCACACCTCCTTCTCAATGATGAAGATCATAACCTGGAACATAAGAGGCCTGAATGGGAGATCGAAACAGAGGATCCTCCGAGAATGCATCATAGCAGAGAAGCCCGATATTCTTCTGCTCCAAGAAACCAAATGCAGAGGAGCAGAGGCAGAAGCAATCTTCCAACGCATATGGCGAGAATGTAACTCCATCACAACGAACTCCATTGGGGCCTCAGGTGGTCTGGCCATACTTTGGAACCCATCCAACATAACCCTCAGCAAGGCCTTCACAACAATCGGCACAATCACGGCCCACTACAACATAATGGGCATGGACCAGGAAGGAGCCATCACAAATGTATACGGACCTCAAGGGAGCCAGGACAAAGACAACTTCATGGAGCGAATCAAGCTAGTCAAGAGCCTGATAACCACCCCAAATTGGATCATAGGCGGTGACTTTAACATGATCCTGACGCTGGAAGAAAAATCAGGCGGCATCAAAAGATTGGAGCAAGACAGTGGTAAGTTCAAGGCACTCATTGACCACCTTAACTTAGTAGACATAGAGAACAGTAATGGTATCTTTACATGGTCCAACCGTAGGTCAGGCAACCAACATATTTCCTGTAGATTGGACCATTTTTTGGTAACAGAGGAGATCATGGAATCGGGGGCAAACTTGGAAAGCCTGATCTTACCGAAAGCAGGCTCCAATCACTGGCCACTAGGTCTGCAGATGGACTTGGGGGAGCCTCCCAAATACAAGCCATTCCGCTTCGAGAAATTCTGGCTATCACATCCAGATTTCAAAAGACTAGCCAAATCCTGGTGGGAACAAGCAGAAATAGATCATGGCTCATGTATGTACAAATTTCAGCAACGCTTAAAAAACTTTAAGCAGAGGCTAAAACTTTGGAACAAAGAAAGCTTCGGAAACATCATACAAAGCATAAAGACCATCGAAAGCAGGATGGAGGAAATCCAAGAAATCTTCATTGCAGGATCCAAAACAGCAGAGCTCATGCAGGAAGAGGAGCAGCTTCAAATGCAACTAGAGGAGCATAGAAAGCAAGAGGAAATCTTATGGAAGCAAAAATCTAGAGTGCAATGGCTTAAAGAGGGGGAAAAAAACACCAAGTTTTTCCATAGAGCCATGATGCATAGAAGGCACATCAACAGGATTGCTCACCTAGAGGACAGCCAGGGAAATCTTATCAGAGAACATTCCAAAATTGAGGACGAACTACTCAGATACTATCAAGACCTTCTAAAAGAATCAGTCACAGACAGATCGGAAGCAATCCGAAGAGTCACCGCGCACATACCAGCCTTAATAACCCCGGAGTAGAATGCGGCCTTAACCCGACTCATTACCCAGGAAGAAGTCGGCCAAGCAGTCAAATCCATGCCCGCAGGCAAAGCCCCAGGCCTGGACGGGTTCACCACAGATTTCTTCCATCACTGCTGGGATTTGATCGGAAAAGATGTATGGGAAGTAGTAGAGGAATCGCGAGCATCGGGTCTAGTATTTCTAGCTCTCAATGCCACCTTCCTCACTCTCATTCCGAAAGAAGACTGAATCACCAACCCCAAACACTTCAGGCCTATAGCCCTCTGCAACGTCATCTACAAAATAATCACCAAGGTCATCGCCACTAGGCTCAAACCCATCCTGCCCTTTGTCATCTCCAAGGAGCAGTCAGGGTACGTGGAAGGAAGGCAAATCATGGACAGTGTCATCTTGGCACATGAGATCATACACTCCCTCAAAACTTCAAGAACTCCAGGTATGCGCATAAAACTCGATCTCTCCAAAGCTTTCGATAGAGACAGCTGGCAGTACATCAGGGCAGTCCTAGACGCCTTTGGATTTGATCAGGAATGGAAAAAATGGGTCTTAAATCTCATCACTTCGACCTTCTTCTCCATTCTCATCAATGGTGTTCCTTCCAAAACCCTTTTCTCCCTCTAGAGGAATCCGACAGGGAGATCCCCTCTCCCCTTTTCTATTTGTTCTCCTAGTAGAAGGCCTGGGACGCTACCTCCGAGCAGCAGTCACCGAAGGTTCCCTCAAAGGCCTCCCCCTGCACAACATTCAGCCTGCACCTTCTCACAGTCAGTTCGTAGACGATACTCTCCTTCTGAACTCTCCCTCGGCCCAGGAAGCTACCAAGCTCAGCTCTATTCTCTCCGATTTCACCGAGGCCTCTGGCATGACCCTCAACCTTGAAAAGTCCAAGCTTTACTTCTTTAACACTCCGGCCCCTGTGCAGAGATACATCTCCAGACTCTTAGGAATACCCAGGAGCTCCCTTCTTTCCAATTATCTAGGAGTACCTCTAACAGGGACAACAACCTCTACCATCTCTTGGGACAACCTCCTCCTCTCCATCTCCAATAGAATGCACAACTGGACCTTCAGACCCCTCAATATCGCTTCTCGTTTGGTTCTCCTTAAGTCTGTCCTGCAAGCGCTGCCTACCTACCTCTTTACAGCCCTGGTAGCCCCCAAGAAAGTCATCAAAGCTATTAGAACCCTGCAAAGAAATTTTCTTTGGCAAGGCCTCCAACCCAAAAAGAAATGGGCTTTAGTCAACTGGGATCGGCTATGCACGCCCAAGAGTCAAGGTGGACTGGGACTCCGAGACCCTGGGAAACTAAATCAAGTGATGGGAGCTAAAATCTGGTGGAGATGGCTGAAAAATCCTTCCGTAGCTTGGGCACAACTGTGGCAGCACAAATATGCCCCCCTCACACCGGAAGACCAGCTAATTAGACACAACAACTGCATTCATGGCTCCAACATATGGAACACCGCCTGGCGAAATCGCACTCTGGTCCAGAATCACGCTTTCTGGGAAATAAAAGATGGTGGCAGTGCCCTCTTCTGGCAAGATTCATGGCAGCAACTCAAACCACTGGACTCATCGGAGGATCTAGATGACCTCAAAAGAGCTCTCCACCAGCACACCCCTCCAAAATTCAAAGATCTTTGGGCAGCACATACCCCGCAGCAGCATTGGCATCGCTGGAAAATCTCTCATCAAGAGCTCGGAGTCCCCGAAACTCTTAATCTTCAAACCTGGCAAGCTCACGCCTCCAACAGGAAAATACGATATCGGGAAGAACCAGACATCCTGCGTTGGGGGTACACCCCGGCTGGCGTCTTCACCATCAGGGAAGCCTACTCACTACAAGCCAACCAACGAGAACCAGAAACAGAGCGCATCTGGAGCAAGGTTTGGAACCCTGCTCTCTGGCCTAAAATCTCCACCTTTCTTTGGCTAATGGTGCACAACAGAACCTTGACCTGGGACAACCTCCATAAAAGAGGCCTTATAGGACCCTCCAGCTGCGTTCTCTGCCTTCAAACGGAGGAAACCAAAGAGCACCTCTTCAATGGCTGCTATTATAGCCAACAGATCTGGGACTTTGGGGCGCAACTCATGCGAAAATCCAGCAGAAATCGGAGCTGCATTAACAGCACAATTGAAAACTGGGATAGCATATCCTTCAGCAACCCCATTTTAAATAGCATTTGGACCCTGCTACTGGGATTCAAACTTTGGAAAATTTGGAAGGAGCGAAACAAGCGAATATTCCACTCCCTATCATCTCCACCTGAAGTCACTTGGGAGAAAATCAAATCCTTGATCAAAGAAACAATCCGAAGTAACCCTTGGACTGTAGAAGATCAGCAATGCAGCCCCGAGGAGCTAAGTATTCTTCAACATTGGCAACCCATAACGAGCAACCAACCCCAGCAAAAGAGCAACACGGGTCTACCTACCAATCCTACCAACTGGTCTCCCCCTCCTCCACACTATATCAAAGCCAACTTTGATGGCGGCTCCAGAGGTAACCCGGGATTGACGGGATATGGGGTCGTGCTACGAAATTCAAAAGGGAAAATCCTTGATATGGAGGTAGGCTTTCTAGGAGAAACAACAAACAATGTGGCTGAGCTCACAGGACTCATCCGAGGACTCCAAATGGCCATTGAAAAAGGTCATCATAAGGTCATCCTAGAAGGATATTCCCAAGTCGTCATCAGGCTAGCCACTAGATTACTCCATGGATGTAACCCGGACAAGATCTCACCCAGCTGGAGACTCCATAGCTTGCTAGCCGACTTCACTCTCCACCTTCAATTGCACTACAGCATCATCACTTCACATGTGAAACGGGAAGCAAACAAAGTGGCAGATCACCTGGCAAATGAGGTAGTGGACACGGGAGAGGAACGCTTATGCTGGGAAGGCCACGACTCACCAGTCTCAGAGGTCCTCGCGCGGTGCCAAGGCCTGGCCAACAACGATCTTCACTCCCCGGATGGGGTGACAGGGAGAACGATGAGGCCAAGTGGTAGGGAGCCGGAAAGCGTGGGCATGGCGCCAACCAGCTCGCATCAAACGCCATTAAATTGACATGAAGTCACACAGATGCATTCAACAACGGAGCCTGCTCGCACAAGGGGAGGGTACCCGCACTAAGTTTTCAACTTTAATGAAGGTAAGAATGGCGGTGGCTATCGCAATTATCATAATTCTTGGGCTCATTGTGAACATTGTAACTCCAGGCTGCCGAGAGCACCAGAGAACCCCTGTCTCGCAGACGCACTGACATTGCAGCAAGCTTGCTCGCGTTCGACTGGAGCAGCCGCTTCGCTTGGCCGCACTGTTACTCTACAACACCATGCTGAGAATTATAGGGACACCACGAAGGGGGGAGGCTTGGCATGCAGCGAAGTCACGCAGAAAGCGAAAGGCCGATTTTGGAAAGGCAATGGCAGCGGCTGCCAGACGATGAAGGATGCGGGGAATGGCAATCGTCGAGGAAGTGATCCCGGACGAAGGAACAGAAAGCCCCCCTGCGCACACCTTGTTCACGGTCCCGGAAAACTGGCATCCTCGCTCGCACTTTGGTCTGGACAGCACCCCAGGAATGGCAAGCGGAACGAGCCATCAAGGTAACAACCGCAACGAAGAACCTTACTCTCCTTGCTATGTGGAGGAGGAAGCTCCTCCTGAACCCACCAGAGCAGATACAGGGCATGGAGCGACCGCAGACAACAGCCAGGTACAACCACCCTTAGTCGAAGGAGGTTATCTCAGCCTCATCTTTGATGTGAGAAATCTCCTAGATGACCAGACCTTCCGCATCGTGAGGCTGGAGCAGAGGCTAGATATGTTTTTCGTTGCGCACTCAAGAGCTACATCAAAGAAACAATGCCCGACATGTGCCAGATCTTACACATTTACAACGCGATGGCGGCACACTGTGGACAACGACACTCCCACTGGATCCGAGGTTACTTGATGTTCAAATCCAGACTTTTCTTAAGGTTTTGTTTTAATAGGCTATGCTTGCTATATGTCTTAGTTTTAGCTGCAAACATCAGACTTATGCTACGGCCTGCCACTCCTGGTTTCCTACGGGCGGGATTTAGCAGTGCCAATCTTGCCAATTACTGCCTACTCTGCAACTATGATGCTACATGGACAGGGATGTCCAACTGTCTCGGTTTCCTGCTCAGGCGGGACAGCTGGCATCCCCCACTGCTCTGTATTTTGTCAATGCTAATATAATAGGATCCAACTCTTTTTTACTCAAAAAAAATAAAATAGGGACCTATAATTTTGATTGGCGTGATCTCATCTCTTATACTTAAGGTCTAAAATTTGGATACATTGTATAGAAAAAAATTCTCTACCTATCCTCCAAACATCATGAAAACTTATTAAGTTTTTGTACCATGCATTTGTCCTACTCTTGTGAGCCAAAATTTCCATATTTATGTAGAAACAATGATTTAATATTTTGACTTGTGCACATTTAATACATGGAGTGAATGTCTAAATTTTTTATATCTCGTAGAGGAAATATTTTTCTATATGATCACAATATTTAATGAGAAAATATGGATTTTATATGTGTGTACAAGCCAAACATAGAGTGCATTAGAAAAACCCATAATTTCTTCTATGTGTTTGTGTGTTTTCTTTTTGTTCTTTTTAGTTTGACTTTTAATATTCAAACTATGAATTTTGGGTTGTATTTTGAAGTTGAAGATACAATTATTAGGAATTATTAATTGAGTAAATATTTGGGTTAACCAAAGAAATGGAAATCCTTTGGAATGAAACAATCATGTCATCATTTCATAAATATTTGGGATATTGATGTAATTGGTGCCTTTGGGCTCTCGTAGGTTAGATTTCTATAATGCGTATGTGAATGATGGTTATTTGAATGTAAGAAAGACATGGTTCAATGCATTTAAATTGAATAAAACATGACACAATTATGTTTTGTTGTTTTCTACGTGTATATTTCTTTTTCTATGTGGATTTCCATTCAAGCGTTGTTTTTGTTGTTGTTGTTGATAAATTATATTATGTGTATATAATTGCGACTCCGATGTTGCATCAAGTCTCCCATGATATTTCAAAATAAGTGCAACTCGAGGAGTGGGTCACCTCTAACCATCATTTAATATAATACCATTTTAAAATCCCAAGCTTCTCCTTTTCATAAATTGAGAATCCATTTGATTGCCCTCAATGTGATTCATCTTTGGAACTAGGGTTTTATGATGAGATTTGTGTTGATGCTTATGTTTTTCATGATCCATGGGTTACCAATACAAGAATTGAGTGTGAAATTGATCCCATTACTTCCTTGATGGTGAAATGTTTCATGAATTTGATACCAAGTTTAGTGTTCGACGATAATCCTCCTTCTCATTTTTAGCAAGATATTATAGGAGGCCTATTTGTTGGCCTCTCTACAACCAATATCACTTGTCAATATAGATTTATTTTGTCTAAGTGTGGTGATATTGAGAGTTAAATATGAAACACTATTCAATGCCAACAATACTACCCTAGAGCTCGTGAACCTAACTTCAAAATCCACCTTTTATCCGTAGTAAGGCATATGCTATTTATATTTTCCATCTTGAGGGTATCATTGATGATTTTGAATCATCCCATATTTATCATGAGTACCTTAGTGAGGAACATTACTCATTATTTCAAGGGGGGCATAGTTAAAGAGTTATTGAAAATACGTTAGAACCTATTTATAATGAGTATTCTAAGGAATTTTTAGTAGACCACATGGAAACTATCTTTGATGTTCTAAGAGAGGAGATGAACCCTGATGCCATCATCTATCGAGATTATTATTTTGATCCCAATCCCATACATATACAGATCTATCATAGCACCATAGAGATACAATGTGGATAGGCTCCATAATGGGAACCATTTCTAAAATCTTGGGAGGATATATTTACCTCTACCCTCGAAGTCCATTAGTTTCGAAACTCCATTGATATGAGATATTATTGTCATGATGCCTTGCAAGTTTTGGTAGATGTTTTAGTTTGGTAAGTGATTCTTTTATGTTCTAGTAGGTACTTTCCCCTCTCCCGATTCTCCCATGGATTGGTCTCTCATAAGAATCTGATTCTTATGCCATGAAATGAATATAATTTTTAGGAATCAAGATATGTTTCTATACACCAAGTTTCATCCACCATGAAACTTAGAAATTATTACCCCCTCCTTGTACATTAACACACACAGACAAACACATCAAGAAATTTATTTTATTATTCATTATTTGAGTTTTATTTACTTTCTACTTACATTATCTTCATCTTTTAATTTTTAGTTTACTTGGTTTTCTTCGCATACTTTTTCTTTGCCAGTGTGATCTTGCTTTTGGTTTCCTTCTAGTGTTTTTCCTCCCAGTAATTACTTGTTTTTTTTACTTTCCCTCTTTATTTAAATTGTTCCTACTTGCAAGTGGTATTCTAGAGGTTCCACTATTAGTCCTCATGATGGAGTAGTTTTATTTGACATAATGTGTTAGTTGGTTGTACAAATGTTGTAGGTGTAGGAAGTGATGGATGTAAGAATCTTTGTGCCCACCACATATTCAAAGAAATTAAGTCCCCATGGGTGGAAATACTATATAGATGATGTGAAGTTCTCTTCCCTCATATTCTTAAATTCTCCCTTGCTTCATCCCCTTTTGTAGAGTTTTTTCTATGTTTCATCTCATCTGTTCCCCTTTTTGGTGATGTCATGACCATGCTCATATTATCGCACTCTTAATGTTTAATTTTTGTTGAATGTTTGAATGAATAGTGTCACCTAAACTCAATTTCTCAACCCAATTTCATGCTACTACTATACAAAAACAAAACTTTTGAATTCACACATTACTAATAATGTTATGCCATGTGGGTTTTCCATGTGTTGACCTCCATTTTGGTTAACATGGAAAATCCATCAATGAGTTTCCAAGCTAGCACTACATTTAAAAAAATTTACCTAATAATTTGAGAGCCCTAACTTGATCTTCAATTCCTAGTTCAATAGTCCTCTACCCCTAACCTCGATTTAATTCTAGCTGGCAGAGGTTGTCATGGGTCCCACCACTTAGGAATTTCTTGATTATTATGAAGTAAACTTAGGATTATAGATGGTTTTATAACAATAAACATACACAAATATTGTGTTTTTGATACACATAGTGGTGTAGGTGTTGTAGAATGAGAAACAATGAGACCGGGTTCAGGGTAAATACATGCATGGTAGCTAAAGAGTATACATAGTAGGATGGGTATATTTTTATTATTCGATCCTTACCACTATAATCCCTCCTTGGATATGAAAGGTACCATATTACTTTGGTGGCATTATAACTCATCATGTTTTTTTCCTGATTTTTCCATATAACCACCCTACATACTTTATCTAAATCTTTGTTTCATGGCATTAACCTCTCACCACCAAGATCAATATTTTTGTTTTACCATATTTCCTTATGTGTTGAACCCAAACCTACCTCTAAGTTATTCACTAGGGCATTACCAAGCCAAACCCTAAAGTTTCTAAGGGTTGAAGTTGCCATAAGGCCCATTATTTTTACTCATTTGAGTAAAATTTTAGTCCTCAGTCTCATCATTCCAACTAGGACACCTCTCACTCAACCACTATATGCCCATGAGTTGTGCCAAATTCCATTACTCATGATCCAAATTATTTTCGGCATGAAATGAGAGTGGAGATATAATAAATAAATGTTCAGAGATATCTCCGATATCCAATAATATAACAGAAATATATCAGAGATGCAACCATAAACACAGTGATACAGTAATACACAATTTCTATTAATGAGAAAAATGTACAAGACTATAAAAATACAGAGTGAAAGACTCTCTAGAATGGTGACATCTTATCTCTGAGAAGAGATCGGACAACTACTCACATTCATAAGATGATGATTGTTAAAATGAAGCTCCAAAGGCCTTTTTAAAATAAAAAATTCCAAAACCCTAACCCCGTAAGATGAAAATACAACAGTTTTGTGGACCCCGTTTTGGGTAGTTTGGTGTATCAACTTTCTGGGGGCGTAACTTTGGAATACAATCTCTATTTGGGGCACACAATAGCTCATTGGAAAGGTATCGTAGAGGAGATTCATTTTGGGGGCTCAATCATAGAATTTGGATATCATTGAGGTGCTCGATCCAGAAAAACCTTCATTTAGGCCCTCAAAATGGCCCTGGAAGTTTAGGAACCGAAAAAATACTAAAAATAGTAAACTACCATAAGACTATTTTGAGCCAGTTAGAATAGATGGGTGGCCACTGATATTCACCTGTATCAATCCTCCCTCCTTAGGAAACAATAGTATCCATTGTGTTGAGTACCCGGGGGAGAGGGAAAAGCGTTTGTTGAATCTGCATCTTGAAGATTTGCTTGCCTTGCTGGAGAAGTTGCGTTGTTTAGCTTGTTGAAGGATTTCATAAACCTGTGGCTGGAAGGGTTGGACCTTTTGAACCAGTCTGGCTACATGATATGACTGTGTGAAAAAGAAATTCTTGTGGTTTTCTTGAATCTTTTCGACCTGCTTCTATTGGACAAAAGGTGCTTGGACTGAGGCTACAGTGGTTGCGGTGTTCTTCTGTTCACCTTTTGAACATACTATGAAGAAACTGAATTTTGTAGTATGAGATACTACCTTGCAGAACTGTTTAGGTGGGATAGTAGTCAGAACTACCTTTGGTATCCTATAGAGATGACCCCCCAGAGTAATAATGACACTACAAGGTCGAGACACATAGATAGCTTGGTGATTCCACATATATGGCTGGCCTAAGAGAACATCACAAGCATCCAGTGGGGAAACATCACATAATACCTCATCCTTCAAGGGTTGTGTTATCGTACAATCTGTACTTTCCCAAATCCCAAGGTAAGTAAGGGAGATTGGTGTAACAAACATCATATCCTATCACTATCACCTTAATAGTAAATCCCCACTTTCTAGGGATAGGGAAGGTCTACCCCAAGGGAGGCGTCCCCAGTAATATAAAGGGCTGGAAAATTAGGGTTATGTTTGAGATAAATTCCCCCCTCTCACTCGTTACCAAATTCACTAAATCCATGTCCCAAAGATGAGGTTAATGAAGTGCTTGATGTACCTTCCCATAATAAGACAATATAGCATGCATATACAATAATTCCAGGTACAAATATGATAATAACACTTCAAGAGACAATGGAAAGTGAAAATAAGTGCTAGCTGATATAAATTTGAAGCGGTTAATAAATTTACAACAACAATTGATAAAATGTATCAGCTTGTTGATGGGCATATGTGAACACAATGTCAACTGTGAGGGAAAGTCCGGTCCGAAGTTGTCTAAGTAGCCTAAGTCATTGGGGATGACTCACCCTGATGGGTTTTACGACTCCGTTGGATGCTAAAGGGATATAATCTAAACTGTAAAAATAAAATAACTAACCTAATTATCTACTATGTACAATTATGTTCTATATATACAAAGTGTACAAATGTACAGATTGCAATATTTGTGAAAAAAAACCTTGGAAACTAAGTTTATAAAAGAGAACCAAATCTCAGGAAAAATGTAAATAGATCTAAGATTAATTACTAATCTACTTTTACCTTTGAAAAGAAAAGAAAAGAAAAGAAAAGAGTGAATGTATATGATAATGTTCTGACTTAGATAAGAAAAGTATTTAAGTTTAAAGGTGAATCTACATTCACAAATCAAATAACAAAAGAAGAAAAATTACTAACCTAAAACTAGCCAGTGTTAAAAGATAAATCATGGTTGTGTCTTCCCGTACCAAACTGCTCCTACAATCTACCTGTTAAGAGAAATCTATAGCAGACATTTGTATAATTCTAATACTATGGAAATGCTAAGAGAAAGTCACTTTACTTTGACAATTCAAATCTCATTCATAATACAAAAAGGACAACTTTTGTATAGTTAATCTCAGGTGAGGATATAAATGACCATTTACAATAAGAAATAAATTTCCATTGAACAAATAGAACTGTGCAAACTCAAAGTATATGAACAAATTCAATACAGTTCAAGATTTGCATCAAGATAATACAATCACCTAAAATTATACAATTTGGAATCATGGACTATTAAAAGATTGAAATAATTAATGTATAGATGATAATAATGAAACATGTATTGATAAAACATACTAAAGCTAATTTTAATCATTTCATAATCAATTAATTTGAAGAATATAAATCATAACACCAATATACTATAATACGAACTGAGTTCTTTAACTTGAAGGACAAAAGCCTTGGTTAAAGCACGATTCTATATCCTTCAATAAAATATTCATGAGTCCATCTCCCAAAATTTTCACCATGCCTAATATCAAATCTAACTGAGTATTTAAACAACACAATGATCTACTTCTCATATCCACATGATAGAGGTAAATCTTCAAAAATAGAGTGTTTTTAAAACTACATAATGATTTGAGTTTGTAATAATAATGTTTACAACAACTTATAAAAGTTTGTTATAACAATCATTCAAAAATATATTCTGAATTGTTTGGAATAAATCCTACTTTTAAAACAAAAGTACTTCATGATTCTTCATTAAGCAAGCATCACACAGATCATCTTGTCGTTCCTTTTTGAGACCTGAAAATAAAATTAAAATCCAATTAAAAACCACATTAGCTAATTTAAGACAAGCTACACAATCTTTGATTATGTAGCTAGTCTAAAAACAATGTAACAAATAATGCTTACTAAAACAAAAATCAAACATAAATAAAAACATAGATTAATTTACCCAAATTAAACATTGGAAAATGAGGATTCGTGCATATATGATCCCATAGTAGCATTGAAATTTGTTGAATTCTTAATAATAATATCTCCTGATTTCCTGGGTTTCGTGTTTTCCCGAGGAACACTTTACTGCATTTCAAACCTCAACTCTTGATTGTCTCTTTCAAGTTCCCTATTCTACCTCATAACCCAATTAAGGTGCATTTGCAAATAAGGGACGTCCGTGTAATACCTCTAGGCCCATGTTAAGAATTCATGACAACACACAGGTTCCATATTCAGGAGCGATTGTTGGTGGTCTGAGTGCGACGACGTTGCTTGCACCAAATTAGCCTTTAAATCAACCCAAATTCCTGAGAATCCCTCACCGTTTTGGAGGAATGAGGGAAAATTAGAAACAAAGTCATAGTGAGGATGACTATCCTCTGCAGAGTCTGGGCTTGTATTTTCAATAGAGTTTTGATCTTCTATCATAATCATTTGAATGGGATCATTCCTCCATTTGTGCTTGTTTCTTATCATTCTAGACAGAATGCGACCATTCCTTTTATTTTTAAACTCAACTTCACAAACCTCCTACACATTTCTATTTTGTTTACCCTGTTGTCTATGTTTATCCTTAATTGTTGGTCTCATAGACCATGACTGATCAACAACACTTAACAAATGAGTCCTCAAATGGAAAAGGACAGATTCTAAGGGTTTCCTAGGCACAAACTCATGTCTTTTGGGCATTGATCTAGCCATAGGAAAAGCCTTTGTTTGGGCATTGGGTGACACGATAGGCTCATCATGAATTTTAATCTTAATTCGAAAATCAGTCAATCTGATGCATATAGACATACTAGGCAATGAGTATAAGAAATGATTTTGTATTTAAAATGACAATGGAAAACAAGGTGCTAGTTGGGATGCCAACATAGTTCCAACAAATACTCCTTAAAATTGTTGGAAAATACCGTAAAAAGATAGCATTTACTAGGCATAATGATAATCAAATTTCATAAGAAAATTATGACATGTTTAGCTAGCATTCAAAGTCAATTATGCAGAAAATTTGTTGCATTTATATGGTTGTAGAAGTCATTTATAACAACAAAAAATAAGTTAGTGATCTAGGCTAAGCTAGGGATATAAATAGTTAGTAAAATCTTAGGAGAAGAGTGTTTGATTGTTTAATCAATCCTTAAACAAGAGAGAGGTGAGAACTAGTGCCTTCTATGGCTTATGGAGTCAAGTGGAAGGCTTCTTCGAAGGGATACAATTCAATTTTGATAATGCACAAATTTCTAAGAGGGAAAATGCATAGGAGAAATAGTAACTTAAGTCCCCCTATGCATTGACCTCAAGAGACAAGATGCTAGGGTGTAGGCAATTCTAGGCTCTAACACCTTGCTCTCCTTAGGATTTTTTATGGGATAAAACTTAAGCAAATATAAATAGGTCAAAATCCTTAGAGTGATATCAATTGAGGGCTCTGGGGTTTCACTAGTCACTATATCAATTCAATGAAAAGATTGGAAAATAGAAACTAATAAAGTAGCAATTTAAGTTCCTCACTTCAAGCATTAAGTATACCATGCAATTTCATAATCTTGTATGAGAAAATAAAACCATACACAAACCATTCAATAGATGAAAAAAAATGCAGATTTTACTTACTTGCACCAAGAATAATCATGAAAATACCATGCAATATCACCATAAAAGCTTCCAAGATTGATCCAACTTTCAAAAATTAGCCTTATACAAGAGTGTGCCTCACAATTTCAGCCAATATCCCTTCCTAGGGCGCAAATTTCAGACCTCTTCTCTTGTGTGAGAAGATGTGATGTGTACAATGAAAGTACTTTATGTTTATTTATACAAAATCTTTGACCTTTAATTAATTTTAGGCCAAAATAAGGCCGACCTGGCCAATTTACAATAAAATTCAAATTTTACATCAATAAAAATAATTAGCATCTAAGGACACCTCTAAGGGTGACATCATTCCCTTCTATGGTGACGTTGAGGCCCTATGGTGGAATGTTAAGCCTAAAAGGTAGGGCGCTTGGCCTCTAGAGGCCTGAGATGAAGCCCAAACGTGCCACTAGGCTCATAAATGCCTCCAAAACAAAAACCCTAGCTCTAGATAATGTCCATGGTCATGATAGTGATGTCCAAGGCCTTCAAGGGACAACGCCCATGTGGAAAATAAATATCTCCCTGGGTTTAGGTCTGTTAGGGTGCCTCCAAAGGCAACGTCCTTCTTTCTTCCTGGTGAAAATATTGAATGTCTTCTTACCCTTGGTTGGGGTTACAACATCCATATGTGGGATTTAGGCCCCCATGAAAGTTTGAGCTAATCATTCCCTCATGTGTACATGTCCATTGGGAAAAGTCCTGTAGTAACAACAAGTATGCCCTCCAGGGGTTCATAAGTCACATGGATCATAACATGTAAATCACATCTGATAATTAAATTAGCCAAACATGTGTATCAACCCCCACTTTAACCCAAACAAATGCTCAAATACGTTATGCAATTTGTCAAGTTAAGTTTGGAGAAGGTCTTAGGGCATCTTATTGGGATAACCTCTCTTATTTTTGGGGTGTTTCCCAGGTGAGATCTAGTCCAAATCATGTAAGTGTATGAGGTGGCATGGGGTAAGTGTTTGGGCATAGGGTGCATGTGATAACTGGGAAATGTAAAATCTTACCCGTGGGTGCCTTTGTAGAGGGCGAGTTGCACCTTTTCATAAATGTGTTATTGTTTCCTATCCCATTCATTTCCTTTTACTCTTAGATTTATTGTTTTTGATATTTTTCTTTTGTGATTCAAGGGAATAGTTGAGGGCCACTGTCCTAGCTTGATGACCAGAGGTGACAACGTTGTCCACAAACATTTCATGGAGATGATAATTCTAGATCGTGATGAGACCCCCTTTCTCTTGGCTATGCTACCAAGATCCACTACCCTAGTTTGGTGACCAGATAGGTGGTAGTGTCATACCGCTACATGCCCATGGTCATAATAGGTCAGCTCATGATGAAACCTCCTATCCATCAACTAGTACCTTGAGTGTTTATGTATATTATGGGTCCCCATTTCTTACTGAGAAGATTTTCACTACTTTCTTGGGGATCCCTGGGTGAATCATCTCAAAGGTTTCAATATTGGATTTTAATTCTTGCCAACTACTTTTAACCTCTAGGCCTTTAGCCCCTTCTTCCCACGAGGTAAGGTACAAACCTTCCTAGTGTATCCAATCCCAATGCCCAAAAAAATGTAGGGGAGATGGGAGGAATAAAGATGGAAAGTGGTAAGTATGGAGGGAACAAATGATAACCTTTCAAAGAACCACCTTGTGGCAACCCATCCTAAAGGGAGATCAACTTACTAGGGCACCATTTCACCCTTACAGGTATGAACGAGACAAAGAGCATAATTTCCAAGAAAAGGTCATGAGATGAAGAAGGATTCAATGCAACATATTCAAGTGCTTAAAAAATCAGAGTGATACATACCATGATACCTGGACTCATTACCTCATGGATCAAGACTTACTGCTACTTTAGGACTAGGTTGGTGGGACATATACTGTTGTTGCTGATAAATGTACTGCACTGAAGAAAATAGGGGCCCTCCAGGGCCATGATTAAGTCGTCTGGATCTCAGTACTCCATGTCTAGGACTTGTGGGCCTCGAGACGTGATCTCCTTAGTTATCCATAGGCTACGGGATAACATTTGGCTCCAACTCGGGGACATGTTCTCACCGTAGAGTGCATGAGAACCTCAACATATCTGGTATGACCTGTTCCTGCTAAATCTCAACAAAGGATATTAGTAATCCTTAGAGTGGTGATATCACCCCTTGTTTGTATATGATATAATAAAGATAATTTCTAGTCTAGCATATGATCATGAGAATACATATATACATAATGAATCAAGACAATATGAAAATGCAACTACAACTATGCTAACATGATATGCAAATGGTATATACAATGGATGAAAATACCTACTTGCCTCTACTTATTTGTTGGATGAATTCTAGGTGTAGTCAAATAACCAATGAAACCATCCTAGAAGTATCTCATAATACCTGCCTCTGTTCTTCATCATAAACCAAAACAATTACAAGTTAACAACGAAAATAATACGAGTTAGAGCATGTATCATATCATTGGAAATCATAAAGTATAACTCATGGAGGCAGGAGGGAGGGACAAAATTATGCCAAGTTACACTTCTAGGAAAGTGCTCAATCCATCTCAGAAATGGATTGTGAAAAATCAAAGGTTCAAAATATTGACTCAAAGAGTCTGAAGGTTGGATACCTTGGATGTCATCATATCCTAAGGTCTGGGAAGGGACTAGCAATAATCTAGAGGATGATTGGCAATTTTTTAAGGGAAAGTTGAAAGACTGAGATAACAAACTTCTTCTTAAGGTATTCAACCTACCCTTGAATTCTAAGACAAGGCTCTTCCCTAGAGAAAAATTGGGACAAGGGACATGTTTCCCAACTGCATCCTTAGTGACATAATGAGGTAAAGTAATTGAAGGGAGCTGGAAAACCTTGTCATAAGTATATTTCTTTAGGAAAGAAACATCCTTACCCTTATCAAGATATGAGAACAATGGTGGTTGATAATATTATTCATAGAATAAATACAGGTGCTCAAAGGAATACTCATCAAAATCCTCAAGGTATGACCAAAAATCATCAGAAGAACATAGAACTAGGTCACCCTTGGGTGCTTGGAAAACATCTATAATTATATCATCATCTTGTTTCCAAACATCAAAATTATTAGGAACATCATATGATTGTTGTAAAGGAAACAAATGGAAATGATCCTCCATATCATAAATGGGATCCTCATCAGAACCAATTACATCCCATTTATGTCTTCCAACATGCATGAACTCATCAATATTATCAATTACGTCATGAATTTTATCATAACATGAAGGATTTGATACATCTAATGGATCCTCTAACACTTCTTCACCCTCCAAATCATAAAATAGGGAATCATCAAAAACCTGAAAAGGAAAATGATTAACTTCATTCTCTTCATCTTGTGTAAGAGGAATAGGACCTTGGATGACTTCATCAGAGGGAGAGGCATATATCAATATCTTACGCTCTTCAGGTTCTTGTCCTTAAACCAAGTCTTATTCGATGGAATTGTGAGTAAATTATTGCTCTTCATCATGGGGTTGGTAACCTTCATCAATATCCATATCTTCAGCCTCTTTTGAGTCAATGTCTTTTTCCCACCCTTGGAAGATATCAAGGGACATTATTCTTTCCAGACTAAGATTTTATGGGGTATCTTTGGGGTCATCAATATTGACTTGTGGAGCAAAGAAATGTTCTACCTTGGATGACGAGCTATTGGCTTCAACTTCTATGGCCATGTCATAAGCTTCTTGGATTGTCCTTGGGCTCCTTTTATTGAGAAAAAAACTTGATTGTCCTAAGAATGCATTTACATAGATGACAAGGAGGAACTCAGAAATAGGACGATGGATTCTAGGGAGTTCTTGTGACATCCTCTTAAAATTGGCATGGTAGTCCTTAACAACCTCATTCTCAACCTTCTTTATGTGCATAAGTATTTGTAGTAACATGTATGGATCCTCTTTTTCATTCCATCTTCTGAGGAAAACTTCCTCCAATTGATCCATACATGTAATACTAGCATTAGGGAAGCCATCATACCATCTTCTATCATTGTCATGAAGAGTAGTAGAGAAAAGTTTCATTGCTAGGTCTTCAACATCATCACTAATAGGATGGAGTTTAAAGGACCAAAAGTCACTCATATTGTCTTCAACATTTTCCTCATCACTACCATTGAATGTTGGGAGCCATTTTTCATACCTCGGAGGCATTTGTCGAGGGTAACCCAAAATTTCACTCATATCTAAGGGTTTAAAATTACCTGGGTCCCATTGAGAAGCCGTGGTTGGATTTTTCATTAGTGGAGTCGCCAAATAATACTTCTAGGGATCATCAAAGGGAAAATATGGAATCACCCTCAATGGATTCTCCATGTAAGCTTTGTGAAGTAAAGGCTTTGAATAAAAGGCTTACTGAAAAAGTGTTGTTCGAGGAAAATTGACTCGATGTTCCCTGACAACGGCGCCGAAAACGTTATCGCACAATCTTTACTTTCCCAAATCCCAAGGTAAGTAGGCGATATTGGCGTAACAAAAACATATCATATCATTATCACCTTAATAGGAAATCCCTACTTTCTAGGGATAGGGAAGGTCTACCCTAGGGGAGGAGTCCCCGATAACCTAAAGGGATGGAAAAGTAGGGTTATTTTCGAGATAAATTCCCCCCTCTCAATGGTTACCAAAGTCACTAAATCTGTGTCCCAAAGATGAGGTTAATGAAGTGCTTGATGTACCTTCTCAAAACAAGACAATATAGCATGCATATAGAATAATTCCACGTACAAATATGATAATAACACCTCAAGAGACAATGGACAGTGACAATAAGTTCTAGCTAATATAATTTTGAAGAAGTTAATAAGTTTACAACAACAATTGATAAAATGTAACAACTACAACAAATACTCAGAATTTCTTGAAAAGACAGTAAAAAGATAACATTTACTAGGAAGAATGATAATCAAATGTCATAAGAAACTTGTGAAGTGTTTAGCTAGAATTCAAAGTCAATTATGGAGAAAATTTACTGCATTTAGATGGTTGTAGCAGTCATTTATAACAACAACAAATAAGTTAGTGATCTAGGCCAAACTAGTGTTAGAAATGGTTAGCAAAAGATTAGGAGAAGAGTGTTTGAGTGTTTAATCAATCCTTCAACAAGATAGAGGTGATAACTAGTGCATTCTAGGGCTTATGGAGTCAAGTGGACATATTCTTTAGAGGATACAATTCAATTTTGATAATGCACAAAACTCTAAGAGGTAAAATTCATAGGAGAAGTAGTAACTTAAGTCCCCCCTATGCATTGACCTCAAGAGACAATATGCTAGGGTGTAGGGAATTCTAGGCCCTAACACCTATCTCTCCTTAGGATTTTTTATGGGATTAAACTCAAGAAAAGATAAGTAGGTCAAAATCCTTAGAGTGCTATAAATTTAGGGCTCTATGGTTTCACTAGTCACTAGATCAATTCAATGAAAATCTTGGAAAATATAAAGTAATAAAGTAGCAATTTAAGTTCCTCACTTCAAGCATTAAGTATACCATGCAATTTCATAATCTTGTATGAGAAAATAAAACCATACAAAAACCATTGAATAGATGACAACAAATGCATATTTTACTTACTTACACAAAGAATAATCATGAAAATACCATGCAATATCACCATAAAAGCTTCCAAGATTGATCCAACTTGCAAAAATTAGCCTTATACAAGAGTGCACCTTACAATTTCAACCAATATCCCTTACTAGGTCACAAATTTCATACCTCTTCTCTTGTGCGAGAAGTTGTGATGTGTAAAATGAAAGTACTTTATGTTTATTTATACAAAATCTTTGACCTTTAATTAATTTTAGGCCAAAATAATGCCGACCTGGCCAATTTACAATAAAATTCAAATTTGACCTAAATAAAATTAATTATCATCTAAATACACCTCCAAGGGAAATGCCATGCCCTTCTAGGGTGACATTGAGGCCCTATGGTGGAATGTTAAGCCTAAAAGGTAGGGCGTCTAGCCTCTAGAGGCCCCAGATGAAGCCCACACATTCCAATAGGATCATAAATGCCTCCAAAATGAAAACCCTATGTTTGGATAATGTCTAGGGTCATGATGCTGACGTCCAGGGCCTTCAAGGGCCAACGTCCAAGTGGAAAAGCAAGATCTCCCTTGGTCTAGGTCTGTCAGGGTGCCTCCAAAGGCAACGTCCTTCTTTATTCTTGGTGAAAAAATTCGATGTCTTCTTATCTTTGGTTGGAGCTACAACATCCATTTGTGGGCTTTAAGCCCCCATGAAGGTCCGAGCTAATCATTCCCTCATGTGTACCTATCCATCGAGAAAAGTCCTACAACAACAACAAGTATGCCCTCAAGGGGTTCATAAGTCATAGGGATCATAACATGTAAATCACATCCAATAATTAAATTACCCAAACATGTGCATCAAATCCCCCTTTAACCCAAACAAATGCTCAAATACGTTATGTAATTTGACAAGTTAGGTTTGGAGAAGGTCTCATGGTGTTCTATTGGGATAACCTCTCTAAAGTTTGGGGTGTTTATGAGGTGGGATCTAGTCTAGATCTTGTAAGTGTATGAGGTGGCATGGGGTAAGTGTTTGGGAATAAGGTGAATGTCATAACAGGGAAATGTAAAATATTAGCTATGGGTACCTTTGTAGAGGGCAAGATGCACCTTGTCATAAATGTTATTGTTTCCTAGCCCATTCATTGCCTTTTACTCTTAGATTTATTTATTTTGATGTTTTTCTTTTGTGATTCAAGGGAATAGTTGAGGGCCACTATCCTCTCTTGATGACTGGAGGTGACAGTGTTATCCACAAACATTTCACAGAGATGAGAAGGTTGGATCGTGATGAGACCCCCTTTCTCTTGTCTATGCCACCAAATCCACTACCCTGGTTTGGTGACCAGATAGGTGGTAGTGTCATACTGCTACATTCCCATGGTCATAATAGGTCAGCTTGTGATGAGACCTCCTATCCATCAACTAGTACCTTCAATGTTTATGTATCTTATGGGTCCCCTTTTCTTACTGAGAATATTTTCACTACTTTCTCAGGGATCCTTGGGTAAAGCATCTCAAAGGTTTCAATATTGGATTTTAACTCTTGCTAGCTACTTTTACCCTCTGGGCCTTTAGTCCCTTCTTCCCATGAGGTAAGGTACAACCCTTCCTAGTGTAGCCAATCCTTTCACAGACCCACCTAGTGGCAACCCATCCTAAAGGGAGATCAACTTACTAGGGAACCATGTCACCCTTCTAGGTATGAACGAGGCAAAGAGCATAATTTCCAAGCAAACATCATGAGATGAAGAAGGATTCAATGAAACATATGCAAGTGATTCAAAAATTAGAGTGATACATACCATGATACCCAGACTCATTACCTCATGGAGAGAGACTTACAATTACTTTAGGACAAGGCTGGTGGAACGGATACTGTTGTTGTTGATAAATGGATTGCACTAAAGAAAAGAGGGGCTTTCCATGGCCATGCTTAATTTGTCCGACTCTCGGTGCTCCATGTCTAGGACCTATGGCCCTTGATATGTGATCTCCTTATCTATCCCTAATCTAGGGAATAATAGGCGGGATTAAGTATGACAATCAACATTGTTCGCTAACACGAAGATATCGTCCCTCACGAGGCCACCCGATATTGTATGGTTTTGGATGTGGTGTTGTCGACAATCCCAACTGTTTGATGAACTATATTGAGATGAGGTTATTCTAGCTTCCTCTATCAATAATAAAATGCAGTGGGGTCCCCTCCTCCCAAATCTGTGAATGAAAAAGGCACCCCACCTCTTTAGGATTTGCTGGTTTTTCTGGTTGAAATATTGAGGTCGCGAAAGTAGCACTGGGATCTACGTTGATGATTTGTCTTCTACCAGTATTTTCTGAATTAGATTTTGAATCAGGGTTCAACTCCTTATATTTGATTTCGGCCACCAATGACTGTTTTGAGTGACATTCATCAGTTTTGTGCCAAGGGATTTTGTGGAAATCACACCACTTTCCAGTCTCCTTCTTTGTCTTCCCGTGACCCTTATTTTCCTGTGGCTTGGATTGTTTTTCGGGAGGCTATTTGTTAGGGCCATATTTATCATACTTTGGTTGTTGTGTATTTGTAGACTCAAACTCCCGTTTGTTCTGGTACCTAAATTTTTTCTCGATTTTGACAACATTTCAATAGGAAGCTCCTAGTGATGATATGTCGAGAAACTCCATTTTATTTTGGATGTATCTATGTAGAGCCCCACAATATTTTAGAACCAAATGTTTCTCATAATTGTTGATACCCATATTGGTGTGCAAGGTATGGAAGGTATTGGTGAACTCTAACACTTCTTGGCCCCTCCCTTGACGTAGCGTGGTCCCTCTCATGTACTGGTCATCATAGTTACCAACAGAATAATAATGTTCCTTGACTGCATCCACAAAAAAATCCTAAGTGGGCTCGACCCCATATATTCCATACTCCTCTGTGGAAATTTTCTCCTAGTACATTTCCCACCAATGTTTTACATGGGGGATATCCTTAAGGAGTGCAAAGGTGATCTTTTCCCTATTGGAAAATTTGTGAACAGAGAAATAATCTTCTAGCAGATTTAACCATTTTTCTAGGGCATCTGCATCTATTTAAGGGAATATAAAAATTAAATTATACCTTGAAAGGTGAGGTGCCTCCAAAGTGATTGCTTGATGAAGACACATAGGTTTTTATCGGTAGGCGTTGAAGGATGTGGGCAAAACTCTCCATCATTTCATCCCTCTATCGCATGAGAGCTTGCTCAAGCAACAGATTAATAGAATCGTCTTCTCTGTCATTTTTATTTTCTTCCACCATGGATGGTTTCTTGGGCATGTGATATCGATTTTCCTCAAGAGAGACAAGCTCGAGACCCAACTTGATATACTCAGACCCCATCGGGGACATGCACTGAAAAACGATCAAGAGAAACCTACTTTGATACCACTAATTCAATTTATTTTCAGCAGGAAATGAGAGTGGAGATATAATAAAGAAATGTACAGAGATATCTTAGTTATCCAATAATATAACAGAAATATATCATAGATTCAAGCATAAAAACAAAGATATAGTAATACATAATTTCTATTAATGAGCGAAATGTACAAAACTGTAAAAATAAAGTGTGAAAGGCTTGCTAGAATGGCGACAAATAATCTTTGAGAGGCGATGTGATGACTACTCACATTCACAAGAAGATGATTGTTACAATGAGGCTCCAAAGGAATTTTTAACATAAATAAATTCCAAAACCCTAACCCTGGAAGATGAAAAGTGATCCAGGTGGATATTGGTGGCCACCCACCTATTCCAACTAGCTCCTCATGTCTATTTTTTATTCAACACATCTTTCTATACTTCTTTATAATTGTGAGTTCTACACTTCTGGGGCTGTCTGAAGCCTCACACATTCTCCAGATGGATACTGGTGGCCTCTCGCCTAATCCAACTAGTTTATTTTGTATTCTTTCATGTCAGCACATCTTGTTGTACTTCCAGGGCTGTTTTGGGCCCCTAAACATTGTTTTTTTTACTTTCCATAGTCAGACTGTAGACTGAGTCAGAGTCTGATGGAAGAATGTGTATTTCTTTGAAAGACCTTTCCAACGAGCTATCATGCACCTAAAACATAGGTCATATTTAAAAGTTATGACCCTGGGAAGTTGAGGTACCATATTACACCAACTTACCTATAGGGCCCACATGAATTTTGGCGTTTCACCTTCTAGGGTTAGGTTTTTGGTTGTCTAGGGTTTTGGAATTCATGAGTAATATGAAAAGGGCCTATGGAGCCTCATTGTAATCCATTTTTTGCTCAGACGAATGCACGTAGCAGCCACATCTCTCTCAAAGATGCTACCACCATTCAAGCAATTTTCAATTCTGTAGTTTTACAGTTTCAGCCTATTCATTATTTAATTGAAGATATTGTTCACTGGATATTTGTGTTATTCTTCCTATCTTCATGTTTATTGTATTTAGTTTGTTAATCAGTTCATTCCGCTCCTAAATCTGAATCAGTGGTATCATAGCGATTTTCTCTTCATTTATTTTTCTTTGTGAATGTCCCCGACAAGGTCTGGGTACAAGAAGTTGGGACTCGAACCAATCGAGCCATTACTAGATCGGCTGCACTGAGCCCAACAGAAACCTATGGGAGATGAGAATAAATATGATGGAGCAGGAGATCATATTAAAATGTTGCTCAAGGAAGCCCTCGTGTGAAAAAAAAATGAAATGATGGACAACTTCGCGCAGATCCTTTGACAATTTCCCACAGGAGAAGCATCTTCATCAAACAACCATATTGCAACCCCCTTCAAGGTACATGTAAATTTTTATATTTCATTATTTGAAGGACTGATAGATGCAAATGTTTTAGATAAATGGTTGATTTTTCTTGAAGGATATTTTTCAGTCCACAATTTTTCCGATAAGGGAAAAGATCACCTTTTCACTCCTCAAGGTCATTCCCCATGTTAAAGACCGGGGATACTTACTCTGAGCAAAGGGTCATGGAGGAATATGAAATTTTTGTGGTGGCCCCTACATGGGATTTGTTGGCCCTCGACCAAGTTTTGGGATAATCTTGTGTTGGGTATGTGTTATATTCGGGCCGACATATTTCCACCGGGACGACATATTTCCGGGACCACATGATATTAGGTGGTTTTTCGACACATGGTTTTTTGCCGATGGTTTTCTATTTCTGGTTAAGGAATTAGGGTTTTGGACTAATCCAGGTCATTGGGTTAGGGTTTTGGATTCCACTCTCCTATATGTATATTGTATTGTAAACAATGTAACACAATGTATGAATATAATATATGTTGGTTTTCCCGGTTTGGGTTTCCAGGTGAAAAATCTCTGTGTAATGTTTGTATTTTCCATTGTATCTTTTCTGTTCTTTTCTGAATATCATTTTGCAATAGATATTGTAAAAGGTTAGAATTTACATCTTGGTCATGGTTGACCATTTTTGGGACTTTGACAGGCTGGTCGAAGATGGAGCACCTAGGTGAAGCGGAGATCGTGGAATCTCACCCATTTTGTGGGCTTTTGGGGGCTTTTAGGGTTTATGTAATGGGTATGGGATGTCGACCCATGGGTTTACCCATGTTTAGGCCCCTTTTGTAATGTATAAATAAGTAGCTCGATGATGTAATAAAGCACTGGTGTGCTAAGTGCTAGTGTTGGCTATGTGCAAAGAAGTGTGCTAAGAGTAGTTCAATATGTGTGATTATAGTTCTGATTGGATTTGTGCAAGAACCTATGAAGACGGTGTAAGGATTGGTTCCTTGATCTAATTCGGGGAAGGAGGATCTGGCGAGGTGCACACAGATCTCCTATCCTTTGCGGAGTTGGATCTGTGGCTTGGTGCATGTAAGAATATTAGAAGAAGATAATAAAAAAGAAGAAGAGTTGGTGGATGTAGCCCCTCACTGGGGTGAACCACGTATATCTTGTGTTATTGTGCTATGTCCTCATGATGTTTATGATTATGTCTTCTTAGTGCAATTTTCTTGATGTATGATAGGTAGATCCATTGAATCTTAGTGCTTGATGTATGAATAAATGCTAGATCTATTCTAATGCTATGTGTTGAATGCTTAGATGTGTTAATATTGATTACTATAGCGCTGATCTACAATTAGGGTTAATCTAATATGTGAATAAGAATCATAACTGAATGCATACTATTGGCTAAGTGCTCTTTTGAAGTGTGTAATCACAGTTCTGTGTCCCAGCTAGGTTGTAGCAACTTGAGTCCTGCAACCCCCCTGCCCCTACCTTGGGTGAGACTTCATCTGCTTCACATGTGTTTCTGAAAGGGCCAGTAGTTAGGGTTTTTTTGGTGCGTTGTTGAAGTGTTGAACCCTGGGTCTACCCCTGTGCCCACCCAATTGTGAAGGATAGCATATGCCACAGAGACTCGACTTCGTCGAGCCCAGGAGGAAAAAGAACAGGCCATAAAGGCCTTGAAGAAAGAAAAGGAGGAGGCCTTAGAGAAACTTTGGGTTGTGCAGCAAGACACATATGACCTTCAGGTGAAGTTTGAAGAAGACAAGGAGAAAATCCAGAAAGAGAAAGACCAGTTGCTCACAGAGAAAATTGGGATTAGAGAGGCAGTGAATAGAGCACTTCGCTCTGTGTCGGGCTTGGCATAGATGGAGGAAGAGACAAATGAGAGCCAAGTGGGGAAGCTCGCTGAAGCTATTCAATAGATCCAAGAAAGAGAAACAGAGCTAGAACTTCAAGTAGTTCCTAGCACTATGTGGGAAGTACAAGATCAAAGGGAAGAAACTGTCAGGAGCGCAGTAGAAATAATCAGGGCGTTAGCCTCATAATGAAAGAAACTCAGTGACCAAAGTGTGCAGACCTATGAGAGACTTGCAGAAGACCCGAATCTAAGGATATTAGAGGCACAACTCCAGGAGGTGAAGCAACAGGTGTCGACTGTGCAAGCATAGCTAAAGAAGCTTACAACAGTGAATAAGATGAAAAGGTCTTAGGAGTAGCACGCAGTTCAATAGTAAGTCACTACCATCTAGAGCAGAGTTATGGAGGTGACACAGAGACTCCACCCGATGCAGGACAAAGATTGAATAGTTTTTGAAGAGATCGAGGGAAAAGGATCATATTTGGAACAGGTGGTCACAACAGTGGAACAACGCCTAGAATGACCTGTCACTGAGAAATTCATTCAGGAGTTTGTCGAGCAGGAGGCTCTGGCAAAGCAGTGAGTTGAGGCAGTTCAAGATAAGCTCAAGGCCTTCGAAGCAGTGTTTCCTAGATCAGAGTGACTTAGGACGAGTCACAGGTGAGTGTTGGGGGCCTGTTGTCCCTCAACTAAGTTTTGGGAGAATCTTGGTCATGGTTGACCATTTTTGGGACTTCGACAGGTTGGTCAAAGACGAAGTGCCTAGGTGAAGCAGAGATTGCGAGATATTTCCCATTTTGCAGGCTTTTTGGGGCTTTAAGGGTTTATGTAATGGGTATGGGATGTTGTCCCATGGGTTTACCCATGTCTAGGCCCAGTTTGTAATGTATAAATAAGTAGATAGGTGATGTAAGAAAGTGTCGGTGTGCTAAGTGCTAGTGTTGGCTATGTGCAAAGAAGTTTGCTAAGAGTAGTTCAATCTGTGTGATTGTAGTTCTGATCGACTTTGTGCAAGAACCTGCAAAGATGGTGTAAGGCTTGGTGCCTTGATATAATTTGGGGAAGGAGGATCTGGTGAGGTATGCACATATCTCTTGTCCTTTGCAGAGTTGGATCTGTGGCTTGGTGCATGTAAGAAGATTAGAAGAAGCTAATAAAAAAGAAGAAGAGTTGGTGGATGTAGCCCCTCACTGGGGTCATTGTCCTATGTGCTCATGATGTTTATGATTATGTCTTCTTATTGCACTATTCTTGATCTATGATAGGTAGATCCATTGATGCTTAGTGCTTGATGTATGAATAAATTCTAGATCTGTTCTAATGCTATGTACTGAATACTTAGATGTGTTAATATTGATTACTATTACACTAATTCACAATTAGGGTTAATATGCGATTTGAGTAAGAATCATAAATGAATGCATACTATTGGATAATTTCTCTGTTGAAGTGTGTAATCACAGATCTATGTCCCAGCTAGGTTGTAGACACTTGAGTCCTAAAACCCCCCTTGCCTCTACCTCGGGTGAGACTTCATCTGCTTCGCAGGTGTTGCCAAAAGGGATGGTAGTTAGGGTTTTGTTGGTGCACTGTTGAAGCATTGAACCCTGGGTCTTCCCCTGTGCTAACAAGATTCCTTCCAGGACTCCATTAAAGAAAAATACTATCCTGTTGGAATCTACGAGGACTAATACACCAGATAGACCACCCTACGTCAAGAAAGGGACCAGACAATACTAGACTTCACCAACATTTTCCATACCCTACACACCAAATTGGGTATCAAATAATCTGAGCGTCATTTGGTTCTCAAATCACGCGGTTGTTTTCATAGATACATTAAAAAAAAAATGGATTTCATGGACATTGCTTCATTCGACATGACTTATAGATATGCTGTCAAGATCGAGTAGAGATTTAAGCAGAAACAATGAGAGTTTGGATATGCAAACCCCTCAAATCCGAAGCATGGCAAAGGCAACACCAACCCATACAACAAGGGGCCAAGTCGAGATGGTCACCCTAAGGACAATCTGTCCAAGCCGTAACACAAGAAGGGCAATGAGAATATGAAGAAGGACACAGGAAAATGGTGTAATAACCATAAAATCCCTTGGCACAACATCGATGAATGCATCTCCAAGTAGTCCCTCGTGGCCATGATAAAGGCTTACGAGTTAGAGGTCGATTCTGATTCTGAGTCAAATCCTGAAGGAGGGAAGAAGATTATCAATTTTGAACCCAATGCCATAGTTGCTACCACCAAAGTCTAACCAAGCGAACCAGAAGAACCAGAGGAAGGGGAATGCCTCTTTCACTTGCATATGTGGGTCAAGGGGGCTCCAATTCATTTCATTGTTGACAATGATAGTCAGAAGAACCTGATTTCAGTAGAGGTCGTCAAGCAGCTAAACCTGCCAATGACACCACACCCGCAGCCCTACACCATCGGTTGGCTTCATCAAGGAAGAGATCTCTATGTCAACCAACAATTTCATTTTCCCTATGACATCAAGCCTTTCAAAGATGAGGTACTATGTGATATTTATTCCCTTGAAGTTTGTGATGTTCTTTTAGGACAACTATATTTGTGGAAGCGTCATGTTGTGTATGAGTCTAGACCCTGCAGTGTTATTATTACTTTGGGTAAACAATTGTACAGGATCCCATAGGTGGCACCGCCTACTACTATTTATTTAATCTCTGCTAAGAAATGCAACAAGGTCATTTCACAGACCAAGAAGTTCATCTTCCTTTTGATACGTGCTCACAGTAATCAAAAGGTCACCGCCACATCTGTGGCCTCTATACAATGCCTCTCTTTGCAGTAGAAGAAAGTCGACAGGATTGTGGAAGAATACAGAGACATCTTCATCTTATCTACAGGGGTATCGACACACTACCAAGTCAGGCATCTCATTGATCTGACCCCTAATGCACCTCTACCTAATGGACTATTCTATCGATGCTTGATGATGGAGAATGATGAAATCAAGCGTTAGATCCAAGAGCTTCTTCAAAAGGGGCACATCATACCCAACTCCTCCCTTTGTGGAAGCTCGATTGTACTGGTGCAGAAGAAGGATGGGACTTGGCAAATCTGCATTGATTACAGAGCCTTGAACAAAATCATAGTCAGGAACCGATACCCCATTCCCAATATTGATGACCTTCTTGACAAACTCAAGGGGGGAAATTTATTCAACAAGATTGACCTGAAGTCTGGCTACCACTAGGTTCCCATCGAACCAACTAATGTCTGGAAGACAA
This sequence comes from Picea engelmannii, assembly GCA_009831015.1. Lineage (NCBI taxonomy): Eukaryota > Viridiplantae > Streptophyta > Pinopsida > Pinales > Pinaceae > Picea > Picea engelmannii. The sequence goes on from ML814649.1 coordinate 135,105, forward strand.
CCTTCAAGTCTAAATAAGGTCTCTACAAATGTCTAGTCATGCCCTTTGGCTTAACAAATGCACCAACCACTTTCATGAGGTTGATGGATGATGTCTTGAGACCCTTCACCAATGCCTTTGTGGTGGTATATTTATATGACATCCTCATCTTCAAAAAAATGTGGGAGGAGCACATGCGACACATTCAATAGGTTTTGAGAACTCTGTGGCAGCACAAGATTTATGCCAACTTGGAAAAATGCTCTTTTGGCATGAACATGGTCCAATACCTGGGCCACATTGTTGATGAGCATGGGGTACATTTTGATCCAGCAAAGATCCAAGTCATTTGTTACTAGCCAGCCCTGACCACACTGACCAATATTTGAAGATTCTTGGGACTAGCCAATTTTTATCGATGATTCATGTTGAGATTCTCCTATATTGCATGTGTCCTCATCTAGGTGACCAAGGGAAATGGTAGGGACAAGTTCGTGTGGGGAAGGAGCAACATCTAGAATTCAAAGATTTGAAACATCATTTTTTCTCAGCTCCAGTACTCTCCTTGTTAGGATATTTAGACACTTAGGAGTTAGTTAAGATCTACTTGGTCTATTGTGTCATTAGGTAAAAGTGTGTTTTCTAGTGTGTTTCTTTAGTGTGCATTATTATGCATTTGTAGTTAGGAAATTCGACGGTCACGATATGTTCCCGACATAGAGTGATCCGATGGTTCATACTCTCCTCGATCTTAATGGCCATTGATCTGTGGCTTAACACCCAATTGGTCCATGATATCTATTTAAAGATCATGGAGGGTCATTTGCCGATGATTGATTGTGAGAAATTCTATTGTAAAATCTCTCTGTAATCTTTTTCTTTGCATTAATAAACTATTCCAAGTGGCCACGTTGGCTGGGGCCGTGGATGTTTCCCCATAGGGGTTTTACCACGTGAAAAAATTGGTGTGTTGATATTTGATATGGTTATGTGAGTGGTTACTAAAGGTGTTCGTCCTCTGTTGGAATTCCTGTGTTGTCGATAATGGTATCAGAGCCTGTTTGAAGACCCGCTCCTATTGTAGATCGAGATTGTGAAGCTGAGTTGCCTCATCTTCATTGTATGCCATTTTAATACATTTCTAGGCTGAGAGGATTGTTTCATTGCGTTCAGAGAACTCGTTTAAGTCAGGAACACTTTTCGTTTCACTCGAAAAGGTTTCCGTTTTCCCAAGATACGACCATTACAGTCAGATCCAGAGGTATAAAGCCTGAATATGCATTTTTTAAATTTCTGCAAAGTTTTATTTTGGTTTTATTTTGGTTTGATATTATTTGTTTCCAGGTTGCTATTCTTTTAGATCTATGTATTCTCTTTGCCCTGTGCCCTGTGCAATCTCGGAAAATTAGAAACAGATAGAAAAAGGCGCATCTTCCGAGTAAGCTAACCAAGATCTAACCCTTGTTGTCATCGAGAAGCAAAATGTTTTTCTTCTGTGAAAAGAGTTTTTTTTTAGCACGCTCTCCAAGGCCATCTTCATCATCATCATCAACAACAACAACAATCCCAATCCTCCTTCTGAACATTACAATATGTTTTGCTAGATCATTTGGTTAAAAGTTGCCTTATTAAGTAAGAGGTCTTGAGTTCAAGTCTCTCTTTTATTACTTTTTTTTTGAAAAAGTTCATGCCAAAATTGTAAAGTGTATTTCACTTCAAGTATAAAAGTGAATCACTATAAGTAGCTTTAATATTTTATTTTGCATGCATCTTTTCTGTTATAAAGTAAATTCATTGTAAAAGTGATCCCCACTTCTCTTTATAAAAGTGGGTCACTTCATAAAGTAGCGTACACTATCACGTGGTTATTTAGTTACCGTTTATGCCTTTTTTTAAAAGGGCATAACTCTCACATTGGAAGTCCGTTTTCAGTGCTGTTTTTTTTTAAACCGCATAAATTTTCGAGATCTTTCCATCCAGATCATTAGTTTCATTTTTTAAATCCACATTATGTGCATATTTAATATGGATTCTACAAGTAATGTCTTGCTTACCAACAACAACTACTTCCAATGGAAATCCCATATGGAAGATTTATTAAGAAGTAAAGGCCTGTACCGGATTACCTTGGGAAAGGAAACATCACCCACTAATGATGATAAGAAATCCAAATGGGATAATAGGAATGATGAAGCACATGGACTAATCAGAATGTCCATCTCTCCTGATTTAAGGTACCACCTTCAATGAATTGATGACCCCGAAGAAGCTTGGAACACGATTGAATTTGTGTTTGGTAAACTCAATATTATTCGGGCACAACAGTTAGAAAATAAAATATTGACCTTGAGTCCAAGTGATTTTTCTTGCCTTGGAGACTATCTATCTAGGTTTAAAACACTCAGAATTTTATGTGAAGAATGTAAGATAAAAATGGCGGAAGAGCGCTCCATATATCTTATCCTTTCTAAGCTAGGTAGTGCATATTCTGTGTTTGTATCTACCTTTTATGCCATGAGAGAGGCTCTAGGGAAATATTATGACAAAACCACTCTTGAGTCCTTTTGTGCTTCTTTGATTAGAGAGGAAGATAATCTTATACAACTTGGAGTAATCAACAATTCAAGTACCTCCAACAAATCCCTAGTTGCCCAACATAAAGATAAACCCAAGTATCCCAAGAAGCAACATCCTCGCTACAACAACAAGCAACATAAGGGTCCCAAACCCACTCAGACAACTTCTGTTCCTAATGTGGAAAAAGGAGCAAAATACTAATAGACATTGCAACTTTTGTGATAAAGATGGTCATGATGAGTCCAAATGTTTCAATAAGATGGCAGCTTTAGAAGCAACGATGAAGAAGCACAACATCAGTATTGATTCTACTTCTTCTCATGGACATGCACTTTATGCTTTTGGTTTCTCCTTCAATTCAAATTCTACTATTGCTTCTTCTTCTGATGAGTGGCTTATTGATTCAGGAGCATCTTATCATATGGCTAAGGATAAAGCCATATTTTCTTCTCTAAATGAATGTAACACCAAGAAAATATTTGTTGGTGATGATAGATCTCTTAGTGTTGTAGGATCTGGAGCAGTTCAAGTAGATAATGGTCATTTCAATGATGTATTATGTGTTCCAAGTCTTTCTTGTAACCTTCTATCAGTATATCAAATCACTCATTCAGGTGAAGGTAAACCTGTTGAGTTTTCACCTCACCAAGTTGAAATCAAGGACCTAAAAGATCCTAAGCATGTTATTGCAACTGGAATTGTTGATGATATTACCAGGTTGTACAAGTTTGACAACTTTGGTTCGTCATCTTTTTCATCAGTTTTTGTTGCTCATAGCGATGACTTGAGCAAACTTTGGCATGAGCGGTTTGGTCATCTAAACTATCTCTCATTGCATCAACTATGTAATCAACATATGGTGACTGGTCTTCCTCTTGTTTCATGTAGAGATGGCGTTTGTGCTAGTTGTGTTCTCGACAAACATCATCGGGATAGTTTTGACAAACATGCCTCTTGGCACGCCTAGGGCCCTTTATAGCTTGTTCACAGTGATTTGTGTGGTCCACTTTCTTTTCCTTCCTTTTCTGGGTGCAAGCATTTCTTAACTTTCATTGATGACTTTTCCATATGTACTTGGGTTTACTTATTAAAACTCAAGAGTGAATATTTTGACAAGTTTTTTGTTAGGATATTTAGACACTTAGGAGTTAGTTAAGATCTACTTGGTCTAATATGTCGTTAGGTAAAAGTGTGTTTCTTTAGTATGCATTAGTATGCATTTGTAGTTAGGCAATCCGACGGTCACGATATGTTCCCGACATAGAGTGATCCGACG
>ML814649.1:144516-164033 GCA_009831015.1 Picea engelmannii
ATGGAGGGTCATTTGCCGATGATCGATTGTGAGAAACTCTCTTGTAAAATCTCTCTGTAATCTTTTTCTTTTCATTAATAAACTGCTCCAAGTGGCTGCGTTGGCTAGGGCCGTGGATGTTTCCCCGTAGGGGTTTTACCACGTGAAAACATTGGTGTGTTGATCTTTGATCTGGTTATGTGAGTGGTTACTGAAGGTGTTCGTCCTCTATTGGAATACCTATGTTGTCGAACATTTTTGGCCTACAAGGCCCTTGTAGAAAATAAATCTGGACATCAAATTCAAAGGTTAAGAACAGATAATGGAGGCGAATATGTGAACAATAATTTTACAAGCTACTGCACTACACAAGGAATCCAAATGAAACACACTTTTCCATATACACCACAACAAAATGGTGTTGTTGAGAGAAATAACTGCACATTAAAAGAAATGGCTAATTGTATGATCCAATCTAAGGGATTAAGTCTAAAGTATTGGGCGGAAGCCATCAACTGTGCAAATTACATAGTAAATCACACTCTCACAAAGGCTCTTAAAAAATATAACACCCGAAGAAGCTTGGACTAAAATTAAACCATATGTAAGTCACTTCCGTGTATTTGGCAGTATAGCATGGGCTCACATTCCTGATGAGAAAAGGAAAGCATTGCAGCCTAAAAGTGAGAAGTGTATATTTGTTGGTTATTCTGAAGATGTCAAAGGTTATAGACTTCTTCAAACACATTGTAATGAAATTATTCTTAGAAGAGATGTTAAATTCGATGAAAATCTCTTGGCTTGTGAGCCTAATTGGGCGGTTGTGCCTTCTTCGGCCTGCAAGCCATCTTCGACGTTTGTGCCTTGTTCTGTTCCTACTCTGGTTTCTTCTTCAGATTGTGAAAGTGAGGATGATAATCCACCTCCACCTATTGACATTACTCCAGATGAGTCCTTTGAACCTGAACAAGCATCAGTTCCATCGCTTCCTAGATGATTTCGTTCAACATGAGAAGAAGCTGGTGATCTTGTCGGTGATCCTTCAGATCAGCGTCGAACACGTTCACAGTTCCAATGAGCCTCTTCTCTACTGGCTCAAGTTTCATAGATTCGTGATCTAGAGACATTAGCAGAAGCTTCAGGTCATCCAGATTGGGATACAACAATGAATGAAGAGTATCGTTCTTTAATGGAAAACGATACTTGGGATCTTGTACCTCTTCCAAAAAGAAGAAAAATTGTCAGATGTAAATGGGTCTATAGAAATAAGTATGCATCATATGGAAGTGTTGAAAGACACAAGGCTTGGTTAGTTTCCAAAGGATTTTACCAAGCTGAAGGAATTGACTATAATGAAACCTTTTCCCCTGTAGCCAAAATGAATTCCATCTTCCTTGTTCTTTCCCTTATCGTCTCACATAAATGGGAGGTCCATCAGATGGATGTTAAATCTTCCTTCTTGCATGGCAATTTGAAAGAAGAAATCTACATGGAACAACCTCCTGGATATGTCAAAAATGATTCTAGCCTTGTTTGTCACCTCAAGAAATCTCTTTATGGTCTCAAGCAAGCTCCCCAAGCTTGGTATGCCAAAATGGATAACTTTCTTATTGCCACTGGATTCTCTAGATGCCATTCTGATCCTAATGTCTATACCAAGAAAGTAGGAAGCCATCTCATAATCCTTGTCCTTTATGTTGATGACCTTATCCTTACTGGTAGTGACCCAACACTTTTAAACCATGTGAAAACCAACCTTAAGAATAAATTTGAAATGAACAACTTAGGCTTTTTGCACTATTTCCTCAGCCTCCAAGTTTTGCAAACCAATGAATGATTTTTTCTTTCCTAGTCTAAGTATGCTTGTGACCTTCTTCATTGCTTTCACATGGATGATTGTAAACCAACCCCTTCTCCCTTCCAGTCTGGAGTCAAGATTTCTGCCACCTGTCCTTCTCCTGAAGTTGATGCCACCCTATACCATCAGTTAGTTGGTAGCCTCTTATACTTGAATCATACCCGTCCTGATCTTTCCTTTGTTGTTGGTCTTGTTGCCCGATATATGAAAAAACCCCAAGAAAGCCATTGGAAAGTAGCTAAAAGCATACTTTGCTATGTTCATAGTATAGTTCAGTTTGGGATACATTACAGTTCAGGGGGGGCTCCTTTATTGGTTGGTTTAACTGATTTAGATTGGGTCAGCGATTCTGATGATCGAAAGTCTACTATGGGTTATGTTTTCAGCCTTGGTTAAGGACCTATCACTTGGGCCTATAAGAAACAATAGGCTATTTCACTTTCTTCAACACAAGTAGAGTACTGAGCACGGTAAATGCAAATCAGGAAGCCCTGTGGCTTCGACGGATCCTTTCAGAGTTTGGATTCCAACACCAGCATCCGACCATCCTTTGGTGTGACAATAAGAGTGCCATCAAGCTTGCCAAAGACCCAGTTCAACATTAGTGTAGAAAACACATCAAGCTACACATACACTTCATCAAAAATCTAATTCATGATCACATTATTGAAGTTCTCTTTTGCCCTACAAAAAGATCAAGTTGCAGACATTTTCACAAAGTCTCTTACAGAAGCAAAGTTTTCCAAACTTCGATCTATGTTAGGAGTTCAGGAAGTTGTCATTAAGGGGGGATAGGCTCTAATGCCTCCTTCCTTCTCCTATTGTGTCACTATTGTAAATCCTTCAATCCTATCCCAAGTTGTTCTTAAGGGGGGATGATAGGATATTTAGACACATAGGAGTTAGTTAATATCTACTTGGTCTATTATGTCGTTAGGTAAAAGTGTGTTTTCTAGTGTGTTTCTTTAGTGTGCATTATTATGCATTTGTAGTTAGGAAATCCGACGGTCACGATATGTTCCCGACATAGAGTGATCTGACAGTTCATACTCTCCTCGATCTTAATGACCATTGATCCATGGCTTAACACCCGATTGGTCCATGATCTCTATTTAAAGAGCATGGAGGGTCATTTGTTGATGATCGATTGTGAGAAACTCTATTGTAAAATCTCTCTGTAATCTTTTTCTTTGCATTAATAAATTTCTCCAAGTGGCCGCATTGGCTGGGGCCATGGATGTTTCCCCATAGGGGTTTTACCACATGAAAACATTGGTGTGTTGATCTTTGATCTGGCTATGTGAGTGGTTACTAAAGGTGTTCATCCTCTGTTGGAATACCTGTGTTTTCGAACACTCCTTTCCCGATCTCCAACAACCATTCGATATTGAGACTAATGCATTTGACTATGTTGTCAGTGCAATCCTAACTCAACACAGGCATCTAGTGGAATACCATAGTGAGACACACTCCAATACTGTCCAGAAATACCCCACCTATGACAAGGAAATGTATTCCATTATACAATCCTGTCGTCAATGGAAACATTACATTTAGGGGACAGAGACAATCATACACATTGATCACAAGCCTCTATAGTTCATACAGACATAGGGTAATTACAGAATGAATTCCATTAGAAGTGGTCCACCTACCTACAACAGTTCCATATCAACATCAAGTATAAGACAAGTATCTCCAATCATGTCACTGACTTCCTCAATCAGCCTCCTGTGACTACACTCACCATGGTGCTTCATTCCTGTGGACATGAAACATCAGAATGGCCCCACCTTTACCAACTATATCTGTACTTCACCACCACATATCATCTCTTGGGTATAGGTGCCACTGTCATTGATTTTCACATTCAGGACGAACTCTTATGCCACCTGAGCCATTGTTGGCACATGGGTAGACCCAGGATTCAATGATTAACAATGCACCAACAAAACCCCAACTACCAACCGTTTTGGAAACACCTCCGAAGAAGGCGAGGTCTCACCCAAGGTAGAAGCAGGGGGGGTTACAGGACGTAGGTGTCTGTAACCAAGATGGGACACAGATCTGTGATAACAAAAATTCATAGAGTATTATATTAACACTTGGAAGGTGATATGTATTATTTTATTATCCTTATTAACATCACAGAACATACCCAAAGATATATTGGCGCAATAACAATAAATGATTACATATCCTAAGAACTTAGCACCGAGTTAGATCTAACATTCATTTACCCTTAACACAAGTAAAGCACTTAAGAAATAACAGATCTATCTATCATACATAATAATCAAAGCATTGAGAAGATTCGTAACATAAACAACATAGCACAAAGAAAACAAAAGACACAAGATATACGTGGTTCACCCTAGTGTGGGGCCACATCCACCAATCGCTTCACCTTCTTTATTATGTGCTCAAATCTTACATTCATTTACTCTTGTGCACTAAGTCACAGAGTCAACTTTGCACTATATAGGAGATCTGTGCACTGAGCACCATATCCTCCTTCCAAAACTAGGTCAAGACATAGAGCCAACTCTCTATCAAGCACAAAGCCTTAACACACATACATTTCATTGCACAAAGCCACTTGAACTACTTTCACTTAGCTCCGAAAACTACAACTACTTCTACCATACATTCTTCTCTTATTTATACTTTTACAAACCCTTACAATAAGGCCTAAACATGGGAAAAACCATGGGCTGACATCCCATAAACCCATTATAAAAACCCTAGATAACCCCTTAAAATTGGTGAGATCCGCGATCTCAAATCCACCTAGGTGCTCCTTCTTCAAGTAATGTGTCAAAGTCCAAAAGTGGTCCAAATCTGACCAAGGTTTCATCAAAACTTGGTCGAGGGAATAGGGGAAGACCCAGGGTTCAACGCTTAATAGTGCACTAACAAAACCCCAACTACCGACCCTTTCAGCAACACCTGTGAAGCAGGAGAGGTCTCACCCGAGTTAGAAGCAGGGGGGTTACAGGACGTAGGTGTTTGTAACCAAGCTGGGACATAGATCTGTGATAACAAAATTTCACAAAGTATTCCATTAACACTTGGAAGGTGATATGCATTAGTTTATTATCCTTATTAACATCGTAGAACATACCCAAAGATAGATTGGTGTAGTAACAATAAATGATTACATATCCTAAGCACTTAGCATTGAGTTAGATCTAACATTCATTTACCCTTAACACAAGTAAATCACTTAAGAAATAACATATCTATCTATCATACATAATAATCAAAGCACTGAGTAGATTCATAATGTAAACAACATAGAAAAAATAAAACCAAAGACACAAGATATACTTGGTTCACCCCAGTGTGGGGCTACGTCCACCAACCGCTTCGCCTTCTTTATTATGTGCTCGAATCTTACATTCATTTACTCATGTGCACTAAGCCGCAAAGTCAAGCTTCACACCAAACATGATATCTGCGCACTGAGCACCTGATCCTCCTTCCAAAACTAGGTCAAGGCACAGAGCCAACTCTCTATTAAGCACAAAGCCTTAACACACATACATTCCCTTGCACAAAGCCACTTTAACTACTTGCACTTAGGTCTGAAAACTACTACTACTTCTACCATACATTATTCTCTTATTTATACTTTTACAAACCCTTACAATAAGGCCTAAACATGGGAAAACCCATGGGATGACATCCCATAAAACCATTACAAAAACCCTAGAGAACCCCTTAAAATTGGTGATATCCACGATCTCAGCTCTGCCTAGGTGCTCCTTCTTCAAACAATGTGTCAAAGTCCAAAAGTGGTCCAAATCTAACCAAGGTTTCCTCAAAACTTGGTCGAGGGCCAACAGGCCCCCAACACTCACCTATGACTCATCTCAAGTCACTCTGGTCTAGACAACACTGCTTCGAAATCCTTGAGCTTAACTCAAGCTGCCTCGACTTGTTGATTCACCTGAGATTCCTTCTCAGCGAGCTCCTAGATTGTCTACTTTGTAACAGGCCCTTCCAGGCACTTTTTTACTGATTCAACCACTTGGTCCAATTGCGAGACCTATCCATCAATATCTTCAAACACCTTGTAGGTTTCATCCTACAAAGGTTGCAACTTCTGTGTGACTTCCATTACCTTTCCCTGCAGGGAAGTGATATTTTGTTGTACTGCGCGCTGCTCCTATGATCTCTTCATTATTTCTATGATGGTGAGAAGCTTCATCTACGCCTACATGGAAAATGCATGTTGATGGACCTCCTGTAACTGCGCTTCCATCTTTCTTAGCTCTGGATCTCCGACGAGGTGTTCATATGTTTGTGTGCTTCTATCCCTCAGTTTTTTTCACTCTGAGGTGAGGGCTCTGATCCTTACTACTATGTTCTTATCAGTTTCCTCCCTCTGGTCACGCACCTCCTGCGGGGTGTTCGACACTGCTCGGGCCTCCAATTATGCTCTCCTTGCTTGAAGCTGCTGGATGATATCAGTGAGCTTCACTACTTGAGCCTTGACTTTCTCCTCCTGTACCAAACCTGGCACAAAGTGACATGATTTACTCACTACTTCTTTGACCATGGCCCAATCTATGAGAAACTGCTCCTTTTCTCTCTATATCTAGGCTTTTTCCTCCTGAAGCATCGCCTGAAACTCTTCTCTCTCACTTTCGTAGGTAGCTACACTATACCGCGCTACTCGTAATTGTTCTAAGGCTTCATATTTCTCTTGTTTCAAGGCTTCTGTAGCCTTCTCCTTCTCTTCCTGGACTCTCTGAAGTCAAGCTTCTGTCGCATCCGCAAGTCTTCTCAATTGGGTTGGTTCATCCCCCAATTCTGTAATCTGTGACGAGGAAGGCGCAATAGGTACTACGCGGACCAAAAGAACAACTTGTTGTACTTCCTTCAATTCCTTTTTGAACCTTCCATATATCTCCTCTTGCTTCTCTCCATATCTCTACAATATTTCCTCAAAAGTGTCCTCCATGGCTCCATGGACCAGACTGATATCGTCCTCAGTGAGCGTGGCCTCTAACTAGGGATTATTAATGCACGTCTTCTTCCTTGCTGAAGCTTTATTTAGAGAAACATTCCTCTTTTGTGGTGTTACTATTCCAGTAGGAGGGGTCTTCATGCAATGTAGCTTCGCCTCCTCCTTTCTCTTCTCCTTCATCCCCTCCTCCTTATTCATCTGCTTTGTCTTCTCCTCCTCCTGGCGAACCAAACCTGTTATCTTCAGAAGTGTTGTCCTCCTCATCGCTCTCGATGTCCTGGATTTCTTCCTACTTTTTCTTCTTCTTTGTCCCAATGGACTTTCTGACATGCTCAACCCAGGTGACTATGGGGATTCTTATGGTGTCAGTGTTGGAGAGTTTTGCATCAATGACAGGTACAAGAAATTTCTTCGGCCACTCCTTCATAATCTGCTCCATATCTTCATCTGTAAGTTTGTAGTATGACTGTAAATCTTCTTGGTTCTCATCTCTACGCCCAATGATGTAGATAAAATGAGGATCATCATGGAACTTTTCTATTGGTTGGTACTGGTGCAGGGTGCATGGTGTCATACGCGGGAATGATTCGATGGCGACCTTCAACTACTGGTAGTATGCATGAAACACGGCATTGGACTTCCACTGCTTCGTCATGTCGTTCGTGTACCACAGGGTTGAAAACTGAGCAGCCAATGGCTCCGAGGGTTCGATCTTTGGGAAGGTGGCTCCTTCAGGCATTTTCCAAGCAACAAATGCGATCAAAATGATAAGCCAACTATAATGGAATTCATATCCCAAATCCTAGGCTTCGCGACAATCTTTCTCTAGTTCATTGACGAGGTAGTTCACCCAGTTCATATGCATGTCCTCCACACATTTTCCTGCGAGGTCCAGCACGAATCCAATGACTTGTGCGGGGTGGTTCTTCCTTATGATATTTCCATATATGAGTTGGAAAGTGAGTCACACTGCGCCATCCTGTATGGGTGATACCTTGTTACCTCACTTTTCTTTTTCAACTTCTCTGTAAGCTTCCTTGATGTGTTGTGTCAGGGAGTGGTCTGAGGCCTTCCCTAGATAAAACTGCTAAGGGTCAAGTCCCTTCACAATCAAACCTGTGATCTAGTGGATCAGTGCCAAATACACAATAATCCTTGTGTCGATCCACAAGTATCCTCCATGATAGCATGATAGGAGGATTTTAACGCAAGCGTTAACCTCCTGGTGGTGGCCAAAATGGGGGATCTTCATCACATTCAACATAGTGGACTGCGCCAGCCCCTTAATCCATGGTTATGAGATGAGGTGAGGCTTCTTCCCAGTTGAATTCATGAGATAGCAATGCGGAGCCAACATGGAATAGTTCTTCATGTCTCCTAAATTGAAGTCATTGTTCTTTAATAGCGGGATCTGTCCTAACTGACTCCCAACTACGCGTATTCCTTTCGGAATGTACATGGTGAAAAGGGTGTACTCATAATATCATGGGATTTTTTCACGGTTAACGACACCAACCAAAGGTGGAATGTACTTAGGTAGGATCGACGAGATATGCTTCACATTAGCTAGATCGCCGTGGTGCTTACTTCCTTGCTCAGTCACGGGGTTAACACGACCAGAATGACGTCCAGTCGAAGGGGAAGCTTGCAGTCCCCTAATCTACGATGCCTGGACACCTTCAGATATCGGTCTGTCATCCATTATCTTCTTGAGGACTTCCTTGACAGACTTCTCTAATTCGCTAGGTTCGCCCGACATTCTAACTTTTAAACAAACAGGTCGGGGTAGACGAACAAACATGTGGGGTAGACAAGAAGACAGGCGGGGTCTAGCTTTAGATAGCACAACTCAACACAAGGAAAATTCTCTTCTTAGCTCAGTTGATCACGGGTGGAAAAAAGTGGTCCCAATGCAATGACCGATGAGTTAAACAAGCGGGATACCGTAACAGATTCTTCCAACGAACAGGAATGCTTCCATCAATGTGAATCTATCCATTATGGCATGGTTTCAATTTCCCAAAAGTGATCCATCGGCCCATAAATTTATTTTATAACCATTCTGGAACGTCGTTCTAATGGCTGGGGAACCTCCAACAGTCATATAACTTCGCTAGGGTGAATTCCCATTCTACGCGGTCTTGTTGTTCCAACGAGGTTCAAATACTGTGAACCTGCCTCCTGCAAGGTTCCAGTCTGCGAAGTTGTCCATCTGTTCTCTGTAACTTCTTGCATTTTTTCCAACTTAGCTTTGTTTTTATTGAGCTTCATTTCCTTATTTCCTGTGATCTGAGTCTCTCCAACTGTTTCTGGAATCCTCTTTCCATTTTTATTCTTATCTTACCCTAGCGTAGTGGCTTTGCACTGTTGAGGTGCCCACAAAGGGTCTGAAGTTAATATCCCTTTTCTTAACACTTCCTAGGTGGATATACTTCTTTCTTGAATAGATAATTCCTTCAAATATTTTTTCATTCTTTCAACCTTGATAGCTAATTCTCTTGCTTTATGTTCCTCATGCGTTGTTACTTTGTTTTGTTTCTTTGACTTATCCTCTCATTCTTCTATTAGTCGATCTATTTTTCTAGCTATGAAATCCCTTAGTTCTTGCTTTTTCTTTTCTGTAGCTTCTTCCTCTGCTTTCCTTCTTATCTGATCCTTCTCAATCCAAGTCTTACCAAACAAAAGTGGGAAGGGGGAGATGCCCCCAACAAACTTAATGAATTCAAATTATTCTTCAGTTGATGTTCCATGAACAATAATAAGTATATTAGTAACTCTTCCACATAGGGTTATCATCTTACCTTTAAACAAGCCTATCCTTCCCAATGAAGGTACCATAGTAGGCTTTCCCAAAATTTCCCAAGTTTCTTTTGTCATAATATTCACTTTTGTTTCTTCATCCAAGACACAGTCTATGTCGAAGTCTTATATTCTTGCACTTATGCGTTGTTTTACTTTCAGGATCTCTGGTAAACTGACATATTTGTGAACATCCATCATTTCTTTCAACTGTACTAATGTAGTTTGAACTTCCTTTGGCCTTTTTTCTTTATGAATTTCTAACATGCTCTTAGTCTTTTGAATTTGTTCATAGTTTTCCTGTCTTATGTTCATCCCTTCAACTTTAGCAATCATCCTTGGATAATCCTCAACCTCATGACCAACAATATTACAACAAAGACAAATAGGACTTGTGTTAGGGCATTACTTAGCAAGATGTCCAGACCTTATGTAGTTATAACACAAATTTATTCTCTTTTTCTTTTAAACATTCCCCAACCTCTTCTGTACTATGCACTAGGATCATAGTGTTGGACCTGCAATATGAAAAAAAACATTCTAGGTTCCTTCATCCACTTATTAGTCCAAAAATTCTTTCTATGCATAGGAATAACATATCTTTATTCATTTCCATTAAATTTACTCAAATCAACTCTTTCTTTCAACTGTTCCCTAGCCTTCAGACTAGGACATAATCTATTAAACATACTTAAGTTCACTCTTTCAAATTTTTTTTGTTCACTTATCTTACTCTTGTCAAAGCACAAAGCTTTACCTCTTTTAGGATCTTACCTATTTTCTTCATATCATATTTCTTTCTTACCACAAATCTTCACAAGTCAAGTAGAGTATTGCACACTTCAATAGTAGATCTACGCACATAGCTTCTCTTTTATTTGCTTCAGTTCCCAACAATCATAGTTTTAGATCCCGACAACGGACCCATTTTTCGGCACAGGGGCAGACCCAGGGTTCAATGCTTAGCATCACACCAACAAAACTCCAACTAATGCCCCTTTCGAAAACACCTGCGAAGCAGGCGAGGTCTCACCCGAGGTATAAGCAGAGGGGGTTACAGGACATAGGTGTCTGTAACCAAGCTGGGACATAGATCTGTGATAACAACACTTCACAGAGTATTCTATTAACACTTGGAAGGTGATATGCATTAGTTTATTATCCTTATTAACATCACAGAACATACCCAAAGATAGATCGACGCAGAACAATAAATGATTACATATCCTGAGCACTTAGCATTGAGTTAGATCTAAAATTCATTTACCCTTAACACAAGTAAATCACTTAAGAAATAACAAATCTATCTATCATACATAATAATCAAATCACTGAGAAGATTCATAACATAAACAACATAGCACAAATAAAACCAAAGACACAAGATATATATGGTTCACCCCAGTGTGGGGCTATGTCCACCAATTGCTTTGCCTTCTTTATTATGTGCTCGAATCTTACATTCATTTACTCCTGTGCACTAAGCCATAGATTCAAGATTTGCACCAGACAGAAGATCTGCGCACTGAGAACTAGATCCTCCTTCCAAAAATAGGTTAAGGCACAGAGCTAACTCTCTATCAAGCACAAAGCCTTAACACACATACATTCCCTTACACAAAGACACTTGAAATACTTTCACTTAGCTCCAAAAACTACTACTACTTATACCATACATTCTTCTCTTATTTATACTTTTACAAACACTTACAATAAGGCCTAAACATGGGAAAACCCATGGGCCAACATCTCATAAACCCATTACAAAAACCCTAGAGAACCCCTTAAAATTGGTGAGATCTACGATCTCAGATCCACCTAGGTGCTCCTTATTTGAACAATGTGTCGAAGTCCAAAAGTGGTCCAAATATGATCAAGATTTCCTCAAAACTTGCTTGAGGGCCAACAACCATATATTTGTTCCTACAAGCAAGCATGAAAATCTGATTTGGGAAGCCCACTATAATCGGGTCGCATGACATTTTGGCATAGAGAAAACTATGGTCATTCTTCAGAAACATTTTTATTGGCCAAAAATTCGACAGGAAGTCAACAAGTATATCAAATATTGCACTATCTGCGCCATTTCCAAGCCAACCATCAAGAAGCAAGGATTATACACCCCTCTTCATATTTTCGAGAAGTCGTGGGAATCCATCTCCATGGATTACATGTCTGGTTTTCTATCCACCAAGCATGAAAATGATTGCATGTTTGTGGTCTTTGATCGGTTTTCGAATATGGCCATCCTCACATCCTGTAAGAAGAATGTCACAACAGAAGAGACTGCCAAGCTCTTCTTCGAACGAGTTTGGGTTCACTTTGGGATACCACAGACCACCATCTCTGACTGAGACAACATGTTCCTCAACACCTTTTGGTAGAGTCTCTAGTCTCTGTTGGACACCAAGCTCACAATATCCACTTCTTTCCACCCCCAAACCGATGGCCAAACTGAGGTCATCAATTGGATGATTGTGCAAATCATGCACATGTAAAATTCTAAGAATCCATGTAAATGGGATGAGAGTCTCCCATATGTCCAACACAATTACAACCGGTCTCTCCATAGTTCCACCGACCATATCCTATTTTAGGTGGGTCTAGGATTCTAACCCTTGGGACCCATTGATGTTGCACTTCCTCTTTCCACCGCACATACAAAATCTTCCCCTATTTAGTCTACGATCAACAAAGCCACCAATTTCATTGATCGGATTCATCACATCCTCCAACAGGTCCAAGAGATTCTGCAGAAATCCAATGCTAAGTACAAGAAGTGCCATGATAAACACATGGTAACACACCAGTTTTAGGTTGGAGACAAAGTCTGGTTACATTTGTAGAAGAAGTGTCTCACCGAGCCCCATCGGAAGCTTCACCCACTTCGTTATGGGCCTTACAGTATCTCCAAGGCAGTGGGTAGAAATGATTTTGAGCTCAACACTCCACCCTTCCTTGGTCTACATCCAGTATACAATGTGGACCTCCTTAGGCCATATTTTCCTCCATTATTGGACACATCTGAGATCATATAACAACCAAAATCAACAGATCTCAACCTTGACTGCATGGAACAAGCATCCATCGATCAGATAGTGGACACACGGGTCAAGGGAACTCACCAGTAGCGGATCCAAATTTATCGGGTTGTCAAGGCAAGGAAAATCCTACACCAAGTGGCTCACCCAGGGCCAAATCCAATAGAATTTTCCTCACCTGATGGGGAAAATCAATGCAATGGAGACCATTTCTTCCTAAGGGGGGAGGATTGATCCAGGTGGATATTGGTGGCAACCCACCTATTCCAACTGGCTCCTCATGTTCATTTTTTATTCAGCACATCTTTCTGTACTTATTTATAATTGTGATTTCTACACTTATGGGGCTGTATGAAGCCTCACACATTCTCCAAGTGGATACGGGTGGCCTCTCACCTAATCCAACTGGCTTATTTTGTATGTTTTCATGTCATCACATCTTTTTGTACTTCCAGGGCTGTTTTGGGCCTCTAAACATTGTTTTCTAGAATGGCCACAATCAGACTATAGACAGAGTCAAATTCTAATGGTGGAATGTGTATTTCTATGAAATACCTTTCCAATGGGATATAACGCACCTAAAACAAAGGTTGTATGCAAAATTTATGATCCTAGGAAGTTGAGGTACCATATTACACCAACTTACCCGTAGGGCCCACATGACTTTTGGAGTTTCACCTTCTAGGGTTAGGTTTTTGGATGTCTAGGGTTTTTTCATTCATGATTAATATGAAAAGGGCCTATGGACCCTCATTTTAATCCATTTTCTTCTCAGATGGATGCGTGTAGCAGCCACATCTCTTCTTAGAGATAACTACCATCATTCGAGCAAGTTTCAGTTCTACAGTTTTACAGTTTCAACCTATTCATTATTTAATAGAAGATATTGTTCACTGGATATTTGTGTTATTCTTCCTATCTCTATGTTTATTGTATTCAGTATGTTAATCATTTCTTTCCCCTCCTAAATCCGGATAAAAAATCCAACAATTTTGTGGACCCCGTTTTGGGTAGTTTGGTGTATCAACTTCCTAGGGTCATAACTTTGGCATACGATATTTGTTTGGGGCACACAATAGCTCATTGGAAAGGTATTATCGAGGAGATTCATATTGGGGGATCAATAAAATCCTTTAGTTATCATTTAGGTGATCGATCCATAAATACCTTCATTTAGACCCTCAAAATGGCCCCAAAAGTTTAGGAACCGAAAAACTGCTAAAAATAGTAAACTGCCAGAAGACTATTTTGATCCAGTTGGAATAGGTGGGTGGCCACCGATATCCACTTGGATCAATCCTCCCTCCTTAGAAAGCAATGGCCTCCATTGTGTTGAGTTCCTAGGGGAGAGGGAAAAACATTTTTTGAATCTGCATCTTGATGAGATGCTTTCCTTGTTAGAGAAGTTGCATTTCTTAGCTTGTTGAAGGCTGTCACAAACCTGTGGCTGAAAGGGTTGGAAATTTTGAACCAGTATGGCTACATGAGATGACTATGTGCAGAAGGAATCCTTGAGGTTTGCTTCAATATTTTCGACCTGCTTCTATTGGATAGAAAGTGCTTGGACTGAGGCTGCAGTGGTTGCAATGATCTTCTATTCACCTTTTGAACATACTGTGAAGAAACTGAATTTTGTAGTATGAGATACTACCTTGCGGCATTGTTTAGGTTGTAAAATAGTCGGAACTACCTCTGGTATCTTGTAGAGATGACCCCCTAGAGTAATAATGACACTACAAGGTCGACACTCATAGATAGCATGGCACTTCCACAAATACGGTTGGCCCAAGAGAACATCATAGACATCCAATGGTGAAACATCACATACTACCTCATCCTTAAAGGGTTGGATGTCGTATGATAATCGTCGACACTACTGGTTGACATGAAGATCTCATCCTTGGCGAATCCATCCAATGTTGTATGGTTGTGGGTTTGGTGTTCTCAACAATCCCAATTGTTTGATGACCTCTGCTAAGATGAGGTTCTTCTGGCTTTCGCTAACAACAATCAAATGCAACGGGGTCACCTTCACCCACAATTCTGAATGAAAAATGTGACCCCCCTATTCAGGATCTACTAGTTCTTCTATTTGAATTGTTTCACTCACGACAATAGCAGTGGGGTTTGCGTCGATGATCTGTCTTCTACTAGTATTTTCTGCATCAGATTCTGAATCAGTGTTCGGCTCCTTTTCTTTGATTTGGGCCACCAATGACTATTTTGAGCGACATTCATCAGTGTTGTGCTAGGGGATTTTGTGGAAATCACACCACTTTCCAGTTTCCTTATTTGTCTTCTCATGACCCTTCTTTTCCTGTGGCTAGGATTGGTTTTCAAGAGGCTATTTGTCAGGGTCATCTTTATCATACTTTGGTTGTTGCATATTTGCAGACCCGAACTCCCATTTTTTCTAGTCCCTAAATTTCTGCTCTATTTTGACAACATATCGATAGTAAGTGTTGATATTTTGGTAGTTGTGAGAGGTATTAACCTCTACATGTAACCTTTGACGAGACTAGAATATTTCGGGAAGAAAGAGAAATCCTGAAACATTGGATAATAACCCTAGAAGACAAGTTGGCTCAAGAGAATATTTAATATTGAGTTATTAGCGTCTAGAAAGAGAAGTTGACCCAGTCAAGTGAGATAGAGTAGTATAAATAGAGGGTGCTAGATCTCATTTGATGCTCACTCAGTCGCAATTACATAAGACTAGTGGTGCACAAGTTTGGAGAGGGAGTGCAGCTGCAACTAGGATTTTGGCATTTGGTTGGACTTGGTCTCTTGGTTATGGTTTGGAATTTATTTTGGGTTTCTAGTTAATCTTTCTTGGTGCGCTACACTTGGAGAAATGTGTGCTAGCCTTGGTTGGCTATTGGTCTAGTACCATAATTATTTTTTCTGTCAAGGTTAAGGTGCTCGGGGGTGGCCTTTGTGCCTATGGTTGGGTGACAATATTGATATATTGTCTAGGGAAAAATGAGCACATATCTTTAATTCTAACAGGTTATGGTCCCACACTATCTTTAGATAGTCTAACCATTGGAATATAGATTGGGAAGTTATTTGTTAAGCTATTTATGGCACCAGCTACAACTGCAACTAGTTCTTCTAATTATGCAGCTGCAACAAACCCTAACCCTTGTGTTCGAGAACTTATGATGAAACATTTGACCTAATTCCTTAACATCCTAGTGCACCCTATCATAGTGCACATCTTGGTACTCTCAGCTAGCAAAAACGTCAGGTTTGAATTTTTTGTCAAAGTCAAAGTCAAAGGTTGACTTATGGTCAAGTTGATTTTGTAGTCAAAGTTGAAATTTTAGAGTTTATAACTTGTTATAATCACTGAATCTTGTGATTGAGTTTCTAATCTCTTCTTTTCAAGATGGTATCTAGTTTCAGATTAGAAGACAACTAGACAATGCTACAAGACTTCAAAGGTATGCACTTATATATGTTATTCAAGTTATATCATCTAGCAAAATGCGAGTATGTTTGTAGGAAAAGTAGTAGAGATCTTGTCCAATCTATAATGTTGTATTCAGGGAATTCGTAGGAACAAGCACACTCTCCACAATAGTTGAGGCTTCAGGTTCCAGGTTTAATTAAATTGTTAAGCTTCAAATTTGTGTATATCAAGGGTGATAGTTTCTACATTACAAATTGTGAAAGAAATATTTGAAAGACTCTATTATTGTTAGGTGCAATAAATTTTTGATTGCATATGAATACCATTGATATAGATGCTTATTGTGTTGGATTACTGAGAGGGGTGGTGAATCAGTAATAGATCAATCTAATCCTTTTTAACCATGTAATCCAAGTGTTATATCACTGTAGCATTATCATCCAATAACTGTAGAGTAAATAAGAAATGAACAAATGAACAATCATGCACATACACAAGACACCAGTGTTTTACGTGGAAACCCAAAGTAGGAGAAAACCACAGAATGATTTTTCTTATATGTCTTGAAGAATTACATTCATTGGAAGCACCAACTTCCTTAGTTTTCCAGCTGCAACTGGAAGGAGGCTCCAACCCCCTAGTTTCTCAAGCTACAACTTGAGGGAAGCTCCAACTCCCCAATTATCTCACTACAACCAGAAGGAGGCTACAACCCCCTAAGTTCTCCAGCTACAACCGGAAGGTGGCTACAACCACCTATCATTGCCCCATCCAACTGCCCTGAAGTAGAAGTAGAATGATGAAACCACTATCACACTATCACTATGAGATATACCATTGTACAATAGTATCAACCTGTACCAATGGCATGCATCCAACCTGTACAACTACCATGTAATCAATATGTACCTGAACTAAACATGTATCAACAAAAATACAACATGTACATGACCTATAATGTTGCAACACGCGTATGTATGTGCCCTATCTGTTATGCATACCTAGGATGTACGCTACCAAACTGTTATGCAACATGTGTATGCCTTCTGAAAAATAGGGTTTTCTTTCTTCTGAAAAATTCAGACCCTGTGTAACTTCTTTCACATAGATCTATAACCTGTCATTGTATCCATACTGTAATTGTACCCTGTGCATGAATCCTCATACATAACCTTTACCCAAAACATATATATATATATATATATATATATATATATATATATATATATATCTATTAATGTGCCATATAGGTGTGTGTAATCATGAACAAGTATAATAACCCTCACATGATCTAGTTATCAAACCCTTTCTGATATTCAACCTCTCGATACATCAACCACTTCATAAATACAAGCTCTCAACCATGTACCACAAACCCTTAGACATATGCCAATAAATACAAGATGTGCCTCAAAAAGAAGTATCAATGATAAATATACCAGCACTGTATTTCTATAGATTTGAATGATGCAAAAGATTCCATGCAACCACTAGTCTCTCTAGGGAGAATCCTCAAATATCCATAACCATTTATCATGCATACATCAAAATACAACCATTCATAGAAATAAGACATACCTTTTGAACCAATGGATAGATCTGATGTATCTGATCACTGTAGACCTTCCTGGGAGCTTGATCTCATAATCTAGAACCTATGCATCTTCATCTTCTCAAGTTTCCTTGGCTTTACCAACATGTACACACCCTAATACACTGCCAACCCGCGTATGTACGCACCCTAATACACTTTCAACTCGTGTATACCTCAGTATGTGTGCACCCTAATACACTGTCAACCCGCATACACCTTATAAAATAGGGTTTTTTTGTATTTGCTGTAATTCCGAGAATTTCTCCATCAACCCTTCGTACTACCTCAAACTTTCGCAGCTTCAGATGTATCAATGAGTACTTACAATAAACCTCACACTACAAAAGATATTGAATATGTTCAAGTGTGATTAAATGAGAGAGCCTTGCTTCTTATTTATACTTTCATGTAGCATCCCACTTTCCTTATTTTAGAGATTTCTCCATTAACTTTATTATTTAAATAATTTTGTTTGCAAACACTTTGACTTTTTGGGGCTTCTAGATGACTCATGAGGGTCCTCCAACTTCACATGGCCATAACTCTCTAACCACGAGGAGTTATGTGACATTCCACATACCACCAGAAATGGCATGACAAGCACTATCCATCTAGGATAGTTTCACTAACAAATTCATTGACCTTCATCTCATTATTCCACTATTAAGCATGGGTTCTCTAACCATACTTCTAGGATAACTCAATCCGCAAAGCATCTTCCCATGAGGGATTTCACCATAAAGGGACCACTTTGGAGTTCACCCATTTTTACTTCTTATCAACCATGACAAGACAATAATGAGTCATCTTTACATTAGACAAACTTGGGTCCATTACCCAAACCTATGTGCTACTGGAATTTGCTACCAGACTTTCTTCAAGGGTTGACATCAATGATAACCAACCTTAATCAACATATTGTACTTGTTTACAAGATGAACTAACATATCCTCTAGATACATATTTCTTGTTTCCTCTTGTTTTTCTTGTTCTGGGAAGGTACCCTTGTGAAATATGTTTGATGAACAATCCTTGCAGAAGCTATCATAGAAGAAATTTATAAGGATGAAACAACTGCTAGATGGGCAACAATCAAAATAGATAGAAACAAACTTAAAGAGAGTTAGAGGAGTCAGAATCAAAGGGAGTCAGAAATTAAAAGGAAACCAGAAAAAGCTTGTGATGATTTGTAGAAATAAAAGAGAGATGTAGTAGACAGAAGCATGGACTCTCTCAGATGGAGGGAACTGATCACAAAATTCCAAAAGAAGAGCATGCATATTGCTCATTCAGTCATGAATTCGAGACTAGGAGGGAGCTAATCCCCAATGAAATGATTCATTGAATAAGAATCTATAAAGAATATGAAGTATCTACCCATGTTCTTCATTGGAAGTAGCATCCATGATAAGCAACACGTGTTCAATTTGACTCTAGAAGATGTCTTCTTCGAAAAAAAGCCTTGAATATTCTTGGTTTTCCATCCACATTTATGTTCCTATGACAGAAGGTTAGAGACTTCAAGAAATAAGGGCATGCAATCTATAAAATATTCCTTGGGCTCCAACATTAAAGAGAAATGTGAGGAAGAACATGAAGATTCCTAGAAAGAAAGAAAATCCAGAACAACCAATTGAACTAGTTTGAACCCACTAGAAGCAGTCAAGCAGAAGGAATGGAAGGAATCTGTGATGAAGAGAAATGTATGTGAGGAATTGTGAAAAATAATTATAAATGGAAGCATTGATAGATAAAAGGTGAGACTCAGTGATAGAGGGTTCTCCCAGAAGGAGGGAGAAGACTATGATGTCATCTTGTTCCAGTAACCAAACATACCTGAGCCATTATATCTCCTA
>ML814650.1:0-46929 GCA_009831015.1 Picea engelmannii
TTCTTATGTACTATGCACTAGGATCGTATGAGTTAACCTAAAACAAATTCTTTCTAGGATCCTGCATCCATTTGTTAGTCCAAACATATTTTCTATGCATAGGTATAACCTATCTTTCATGATTCTTATCAGATCTATTCATAACAAATCTTCTTTCATCTATTAGTGCCCTAGTTTTTAAGCTAGGACAAAATCTATCAAACATACCTAGATTCATAATCTAGAAACAAAAATTTCCACTTATCTTACTTTTACAAAGCACAAAGCTTTTAGATCTAAGACTTTTTTAACTATTCTTACCTTTATCAAAGCACAGAGCTTGCAGATATTATCTCTTTTAGTCAGAAGTTTCCACTTTTACCTTTCTTAGAGCACAAAGCTTTCAGATCTTGCTTTTTTTCTTCAGATGCAACCTCCTTTCTTCATATCGGGCTTCTTTCCTTCAAATTTGGCCTTCTCTCTTTATCATAGAGATTTTCAGATCAAGTAGAATACTGCGCACTAGGGCACAAATCTACGCACAGAGATTTTACAATTTCAGGATGAATCTTTGCACAGATCTTCCTCTTTCTCAGTTCCCAGCAATCACAATTTCAGGTCCCAGCGACATAACCATTTGTTGGCATAGGGGCAGACCCAGGGTTCAATGCTACAACAGCACACCAACAAAACCCTAACTACCGACCCTTTCGAAAACACCTGCAAAGCAGATGAAGTCTCACCCGAGGTAGAGGCAGGGGTGGTTGTAGGACTCAAGTGTCTACAACCTTAGCTAGGACACAGATCTGTGATTTTACTACTTAATAAAGCAAATAGAACCTTCAGTTCTTTAACATGCAATCATTGTCTACTTCGCTGAGAAAACAGAGCCTCGCAGTATTCACAGTACTCTACCGTATACAAGCACTTTAGCATAAGTAAAATAGGTCATATGTAACTGATCAAGCACTGAGTATATTCATGTACATTAGATCTAACATTCTATACATCATTAGCACTGAGCATAAGAAGATCTATATAATCATCTCAAAGTACTAAGAAAAGAAGACATACACACATTCAGGCAAGCACCAAGCAAGATGACATGGTGTTTACGTGGTTCACCCCCCTCCTGGGGCTAAGTCCACCAACTCTTCTTCTTTATTGCCTTTTCTCAATCTGTTACATCACAAAGCCTCTAACCCTTACTCCGCACAAGATAGAAGATCTACGCAGCTCGCTAGATCCTTCTTCCTCGCATTACAGCACTAAGCCTTTCACAATTTGTCACAACTACTTGCACTCATCTCTGCAAGTCTCTTACAATCATGCACAAAGCATCAAAAACCCTACTTGCACTTAGCATACATTCATATCACTTAGATCTAGCACTTATCCTTTCGATCGTCTCTCTCTCTCTTCCTAGCCTAGGCATCTATTTATATATACAAAATAGGCCTAAACATGGGTAAACCCATGGGCCGACATCCCTTTCCCGTTGCATATTCCCAAAAACCCAAAAAGAGGCCCAAAAGGGGGTCGAGATCCCATGATTTCCGCTTTGTCTTGTGCTCCTCCTTCAACAGGCTGGCGAAGTCCCAAAATAGGTCAACATGACCAAGAAACTCCCAAAACATGGTCAAGGGCCAACAAGTACCTTAGTAGCATCATCTATATATGCATGTGGTCGATTCATTTGACATAGATATTGGCTCTATGTGAGAAAAGGCACAGACTACTTGGCATGCATGTGGTTGGTTATCACTGCAAGTAAGGCATCTCAACGTGCAGCACAATCACCATGCAAAGAGTGGAATCCCCCAACTAGCCAAACAAAAATGCATTGGATTCCTTATATTTATTCATTTCCCAATAACATATATTATTTAGTTGACTCAGTAGCGGAGTAAGCAATACACATCTAATTCAGTAGTGACTACACTACCACATAGCCTTGTTTAACACATTCAAATGCACATTCGTATAATTCATGGATATTTTATAACAAGTTTATTTAACAAACATACGAAAATGTGTCATGTATATATCATGAAAATTATATTAATTTTTTATATAGATTATTAAGAAAATTAAATTAAATATTTTTAATGTCATTTTTTTCCTTGAAAAAATCATAATTTCTTATTGATAAAAAAAAGGTTGCATTGTGTTGATGCTATGAGATCATTCATGAAAAATTGGAAAGTAAACTTCCTTACAAGTAACAATTAATCATAATATGAGCCATGGAAGCACGCATTTGTTTAAGATACTAAGTAATAAAACTAAAGAAAGTATGTCAAGGACTAATGAGGAAAATAATCTCCAATCCTGTCTTTTTTCCTTTTCTTTTTTTTAACCGCAGTCTACCCACTAGAAAAGGTTCCATAGGGACTAACTTTAAATTAAAATACATATTTCCATAATTCATATGAAGTGTCAACTCCTTATCAAAATCAAAATTTGCAGATTCATGAAGTCTCTTCATTCCTTTTGATGTGTATTCATTTACAACTACCACCTTGAGGGAGAAATCTTACTATTCTTGTCTTTTTCTCTATCCTCCAATGGAAAAAAAAATGATTCCTCAATCTACATTTTTGGTCAAGCAATGTTATCCTTATTTGAACAATTGTTTATTGATTTCTACATTTTGATCATCTTCATTATTTGAGGACGATTGCTCACATGATTTCCATCTTTTTTGTTTTGGTTTGTGTCCTTTCTTCCTTTTCGGGTGAACTTGCATTTAGGGACATGAATCTTGAAGATGACATGTTTTTTAGTAGTTCCAACTCCAAAAAATTGTATTCTCATAATTGAAAACCTAATTCCATCTAAAATTTCCCCTTTGTAGTATCACCTTGTCCAAGATACTTTGGTTTATGACGATCTCAACACATATTTAGATATATGTGAAAAACCCAACTTAATTTGATTAAGATCTATTTTTAAATAATTTCCCAAGTTATTTTTGATATCTTCAAACACTAATAAATTCCAAAAATGTATTGGTAGAATTGGTAGGAAAACCCAAATTGGCATTTTGTTGATAGACATAGTGGTAGGGTCTAAGTTTGTGTACCACGGGGTAATAAAAAGACCTAAGGCTTCTCCAATAAAAAGGACTCTTTAAAAATTTATGATATTCAAGAAGAACTGAAAATTCAACAATAAAGAAACCTTTGGAGCATAAATATACCTCACAATGCTTTGTCTAGGGCGAATAGATCCACTAGTACAAGTCTAATGTAGGATTCCATAAACCATTGAATCTACAAATTACCCCATGCGATTCATATAATGAGAGTAGATTTGTGACATATTTCTCTAAGACCTCTAGCACTGGCACCTCTTCTAATTTCTCAGTGATAGATAAACTAGTTGGAGGAGGGTTCAGAGTTGCTAAAGTGGTGGGTTTATTTCTGACTACATCCTTAAAAGAAATAATCTTTGAGAATGAAGGTGCTCCATTTCCCACCACTCTTCTATGTAGGTGCAAAACCAAAGTGAGAGATGTTCCTTTTCATATGTTGTATTCAAACAACAAATAATGATCATTAAGTTGTTTACCTACAAACAAAAGTCAGTGCTAGTCCATAGGGATCCCTTGCATGAGCTCTAGTTTTTCTTTATATTTACTATGTAATAGATAGAGTTCACCCACAAGATTAAGGTTTTCTCTATGACAGAGTTAACCATAATTTGAAATCTTGCTTGATATTAGAAGCCTCTCAGATGAAGGTCACCTCAACAATTCCATTGATATTATACATTTTTTCAAACAATTTTCGTTTAGGGATTTCATTGAACACTCGCATGCATCATTGTGATTGGAGAAGATATTGTGCTCAAGATTATCACAAGAATGCATGCCCATGCCAAGCCTCTTGATGACTTCCCAATCTCATTATCAATAACATAATTCATATCCTACACCATCTCCTCCATGGGGGTCAACATATCAGGCCTATTCCAGAACAAGACATGGACATGGTCCATGTTGAGCCTCTTCAACAAAACCTTAGTGACTTCAACAATGTGCTTATGGGAAATCCCTTTGTCGTTAGGGCCAAGGAGTCTTCGAAAAAGCTTTTGATTGACACAACTAGATCATATCTCTTACAATGACTTTGTAAGTAGATATCGTTGCTAGGTCACACAGTGGTTGGAGGGAGATCACATAGTAAGCTAATCTTCTCCCTCAAATGGTAGATGGAGAATAGCGTAAAAGAATTTCACCATAACCTAAATTTTTATTAATGTTGAAAAAATTTAAAATATATTTATATAATAGAATAAGATTGTAAAAAAATTGAGTTAGTTTTATCTATTCATACTCTCAATTTCAAAAAAACTGAACTAATTTTATCTATTCATACTCTTGATTTCAAAAAAAAACTGAGTTAATTTTATCTATTCATACTCTCAATTTTATCTATGATTAAAAAAACAATTTGATGTCAATTTTATTTAAATAACATCATTCTCATTTTATAACGGAATAACATCATTCTCCATTGAAAAACGACCATTATGTAATAATATCCTTAATTTTACCCCGTACCCTCATAAAATTTTAAGATGACCAGGACCCTTAAAAATTAATCAAAATTTCCCAATTTTAAAATGACACAAACCCCATAAAATTTTAAAACCACCCCCGATCCTTTAAAATGTGAATCAAAATCTCCAATGAATCAAAAATCTTTGTATTACCAAAATATGATGAGAAAATCTAACGGTTCCGAGGAAACACATTCACCCATGGATTAAAAAGTGACAACCTCTCAAAAAATATTATTATTAAAAGTATTATTAAAAATATATCCTTAAAAAAATCATTTTCATTTTTATTGGTTATCCTGCAAGACATATTATAAAATTTCATAAAATGAGTTAAAGTTACTGTACGAAGATTTAATTAATATTAAAATTTCATAAAATGAGTTAAAGTCATTTTCATTTTTATTGGTTTTCCTGCAAGACATATTATAAAATTTCATAAAATGAGTTAAAGTTATTGTACGAAGATTTAATTAATATTAAAATTTCATAAATTGAGTTAAAGTTATTGTACAAAGATTTAATTAATATTAAATGAAGTCATCAATCTGCAATAGCCTGGAGATTCTCACATCAAACACCACTCCTCAAGTCTCTCTCAACTGCATATAGACATTGATATTAATTTAGACGCAACAATGCAATTAATATTGTATCTTCATATTAGATGGTATAGATTTAAAATATTCCCTATTTGGTTGTGTTCTTTATTTCTACTAATATACCTATGCTCTTTATTTTTACTAATATATGAATTTTAATATCTATTTTGTAGGTTTTGTAGGTAGGGTAGTGGGTTGCAGGCGCAAGTTCAATGTTCAATAAAATTTTGACATCACAAGTATTGTTGTCTCTCCCTTCTGGCAAACAAATTGATTGATCAAGATATGATAAAAAAAAATGTACATGGCGATAGTTATCGTTGTTAGGTATGTTAGGTAAGCATAGTCATGTGCATATTTATAATATAATTGAGAATTTTTTTCGTTGTGAAAAGGTAAGCATAGTCATGTGCAGCAAAAATTATCCATCCTTCAAAAATTCCATGAAGATGATTTCAGTCACACAAGTTGGGACCATATAATGTTGTGCAAAATATTGAAGATTTGTTCAAACCTCCATAACTTCTATGCATCTTTCTCAAGCAACTCATTATGAGGTATCTCTAGTTTACAATGTATCTTTACATTATGTTGTATGTGGGCGTGCCTAGAATTTGCAAGGTAAGGGTTAAACCCACAACTTTGGATTCACTACAAGGATGAGTAGACCAAATGAGGAATTTATCTATTCTTTAGATCTACAATTAATCAATGTCTAGAATTAAAACTTATTCTTGTTCTCGGTTTTTGTAATATAGGGTCATTTTTACACAATGAGTATATCATGGAGAAATGGTAGGGCCTCTTGTATAGTAATTGCAGCAATCAGAAAAAGGGAGGCAAATAAACATCCAAAATAGCATTGGAGAAGAAGAAGAATCCATCTTTGTATATAGCATAGCAATGGAGAAGAAGAATAAAACATCATTGTATGTACAAGCAATACCAATATGTATTTTCCATGTGTTCGACAACCCAAATGTTGTAGAATTTTATTTACTTTTTTTTTCTCACCAAGATTATTCATTTCAAGTCATTTTCTTGGGGTAGTTGGGGGCATCTCTATTTCTATTAAATTTTGAGTTATATTGTGTTTGCATTTTAATGGTGGTATTGGACTAGTGTTTTTTGAGGGGTTTTGGGTGAGTTGAGTGGTTTTAAATCGAAATTGTGTGGTGGGTTTCATGTTGGACTTTGAGAAGAAATACAAACTTATGGTTTTTTATTGTATGGAATAGTGTATAAATTTGATAGGAAATATAAATTTTATTTAACACACTTTTCTTATGAAAAGACTAGTTAATTTATTATTGTGAATTGAAATGTAATTTTTTGTAAAAGATTTTCATTATGGAAAGGATACATAAATATATACACTTCTAACCATCCTTCAAAGTTAATGAAATGAGCAGTTGCATGAATATATATATATACTTATAATTGAAATTAGGACCCATCCTTTAAATTTGATGAAATAAGTGAAGGCTTTATAAATAATATACCACTTATGTGTTTTACTCAATATTCCCCCACTCGCACCCCACCTACATATATGACAGTGGAGATTAATATGTTTTACTCAATTTTACTCCATCTTCATATATCCCCACCTTCATATATGAATATTATATATGAATATTACCCCACCCTCATATATAAGAGAAATTGTTGAGAAGATGACAACTCATCCTGATCTTTTAGGAGACCTAGAATTTCTAAGTGATAATAGGGTTTTTTATTGGGGTAAAAAATGCAGGAAGAAGACTACGTGGATTACTCAAATGATCTTACTGAGGGATGTGATTTCTAGGAAGAGCCAGGTGGCATCAAAATGGACTTTGATAGTTTGTTTGTCAGTTGCGAGGGAGACACTAGTGGAGTGGGTAAGAGCCCATCTCATCCACCTCTACCTTTGGAAAGCAGTCATGCTTTGGCGGTGAATCACAGTGCCATTTTTTCTTCTTTTGGGGCCGTTAAAGTAGGGCTTCGGGCCAATTTGACACTAACGGGGGATTTTTGTTTGAGACTGAAATGGACCCATTTAGGGTTTCCACAGGTTAGGGCATTAGAAGGGCTCACTTTTTCATCCTCTCTTTCAGCCTCCTCATTGTGAAATTTTCTCGTAAATGGAGAAGGATATCTTTCCATGGGCTTGCTCTTTTCAAAATATCCAAGCCCAACTTTCTCTCGAAGAAGAAGTGGTTCGCCTGTCTACGGTTGAAACGGTAGATGGGACTTTGGTGGGTTATTCGTTCCTTCCAATTTTTATCTCGGGTTTTCCTGCAAATTCTCCTCAGGTTTCAACAGTAGGTTTCATCTTCTCTTCAATCTCCACGGATGACACATAGGTTTCCCTTGGTCGGATGGACCTCCAGCTAAGGTTATTGGAGGGTTAGTTTTTTCTCCAAGACCTGAGAAGGCTTTTGATCCAAGTGTTGTTTCCAAGATTATCGCCCCAAGAAATCGAAAAAGAAAGTGTTTGAAATAAAAAGGGGAAGTTGGTAATATGGCTTTGGGAGAAGATGTGGAGATGCATCAGGTGGTTCAAATGGAAAACCAAACTCTGGTGGGCCATGCGCGAGGGTATTCATTTTTCCTTAAAACTGTATTGAATTGGGTCGACTCTATTTTGAAGGCACACTTGGGATATGTCCCTGTGATTATTGAATTGATTAGGAATTGATTTTATTTCAACTTTTTGTCGCCAAACCACACCTTGTGGGCTCTAGGGAAAAATTGGAGTATCAACAAGACTATGTTGTTGTTGAAGCTATGGAACCCTCTTTTTGACGCTAGTCGGGAACGGATGGACACTATCCCAGTGTGGGTGTAGCTCCTAGCCCTACCAATGCAGTTCTAGAATCTTGAGGTATTTAAGAAAATTGAGAATTTCCTGGGTGAATTCCTTGAGGTGAACTTGTCTTTCAAGGAGACGGGACAACGAAAAGTCACAAGAATCCTGGTGAAAATCAATGTTAGGGAAAGACTTGGTGAAGGGATGTACCTAAATTGGGGTACGTATGCACACTCATAGAAGCTTGATTATGAGGACATGCCCTTTCGATGCAGGTGATGTCATCATTATGGGAATCTGGTGGAGGAGTGCCATCTTCCGCTTAGGACAACATGAAAGAATAAATATTCTATCGATCTGTTGCAGCTCAGAAGGGAGGAGTCGTTTGAAGAGGTCCCAGTAGTTGAAAATGTTGTTGAAGGTTTGGCCTCCCCAAAATATCAATTCACGGGTATGGGGACAGTTGAGTGTCAGGATGAGGTTCACAGGGCATCAGAAGGTCCAATGACAAAAGATTTCTCAGCGACAATCACCCAGTTTCAAATAATGTCATCTTCAACCTAGTCTGATGGTTTCCTCCTGGGTATACCTCGTCCTCCCATCTCCTCTTTGAATTTTATGCTTAATTATGTTACATTAGTTGGGAATGATTGGATAGAGGCTCTAGGAAATATCTCCCTCTCCCAAAAAACTCCCTTATCTTCAGTTTCACCTAGTTTTCATCTTTATTTCTGTCCTATCCCTTTGACGAGTCCCAATGTGATTAAGGGGTGGATGAGGATGATAGAAGAAGGGGAATATACTTCAAAATAGGGAAGTTCCTACTCTAGATATTTTCTCTGCTCTCAAAGCACCAACTGGACCAAAAGGGGCCTTGGACGAGGGTTGGAGTGACCTCGGGACGATGGAGTAAGAGGAAGGAAGTCGTTTTCTGTAAAAATAACAATCTAAAGCCAAAATTAATTTATTGGCTAGAAAACAACAATCAATTGAAAGTGTGCTTATATCTGTGTGAGCCCACAATTTTTTTTCCAAATGAAAGTGTTGTCCTTCTATTGTTGGGGATGGGCGAGCTCCCCTAAAAAACTTTCCCTCAAGAGGGCGATTCACAATGAATGCCCAGATGTAATTTTGTTGCAAGAGACCTTAGGGGATGGAGATGTGGTGCGAGAAGCTTTTGAATATTTATTTTCGGGTTGGGATTGTCTTACTCTGGATGTTAGAGTACAGTCTGGAGGGTTAGTGGTTGGATGGAATTCCAATATGGTGATATTTCTAAGCTCTTGGGGCTTTGATTCTTGCAATGGGATCGAAATATCCATGGTGGACCTGGGAATGGAGCTAAATATTATCAAAATATACGGTCCTTACCATGACTGTGTTCCTTTTTAGGAGGACCTTCTCCATAAGTCTCTTCTGGATGGAGACTCCTTAATCTTGGGTGGTGATTTCAATTTTTCTTTGGGTTTAGCAGAAGTTTGGGGGCCTCGAGCTGATCCTCTCTCTAATTTTTTAATTCAAAAATTGGTTGATAAATATTTGATTGATGTGGAACCTATTGGAATACTGAGAGGGGGGGTGAATCAATATTACCCTTTCTTCACAATTAACAATTACTTTTTATATTTTATTGATCGCCACAATAAGTCAAAAATGAATTGTATGCAAAATAAATTATATAAATATATTTAACATCAATTACAAAGTTTATAAAGAATAGTGAAGGACACTAATCCTCTTTAGAGCACCAACTCTAGGAGACACCAATCCCCTTCTTCAGGGCACCAACCCTAGGAAGCACCAACTCACTCTTTTTTAGGGCACCAACCCTAGGAAGCACCAACTCCCTTGTATTTAGGGAATCAACCCTAGGAAGCACCAACTCCCTTATCTTTTACAATTTTCTTAGTAAGGATATGAATCCTTCCATGCTCCTCCCTTCCACCCTCACTGCATAAGTATCTTTAGCTTTCCTTCTTGGAATATGTTTCTTCTTTTGATCGTATAATATGGACTGCAGAGACACTTCTTTCTCACCAATCCTTCTTGTTTATATACTCTTTCAACTGGTGTGAGCTATGAAGCATTGTGTCCCTTCATTTGGACCATCGCACCTCTTCATTTTAACATTAACAATAATCATTATTATTATTCAAACATTAATGTTAATTCTTTTAACTTAGTGAGAATGTTTTTCATAAATCAATCACAGGTGTGGATCGATTTATTTTTAACTCGATTCCATATCTCTGCAAATATTGCAAAAAACGAGTTCTACAGAGACGCTTCCTTCAACCCATTCACATGTGACCATAGATACAGAACC
The DNA here is from genome assembly GCA_009831015.1 of Picea engelmannii. Classification (NCBI taxonomy): domain Eukaryota; kingdom Viridiplantae; phylum Streptophyta; class Pinopsida; order Pinales; family Pinaceae; genus Picea; species Picea engelmannii. The sequence goes on from ML814650.1 coordinate 10,268, forward strand.
ACGGGCTTATTAATTTAAGTGTTGCCTCTTCTTTTGCCCTTTGTTTCTTTATTCCATACGACCGCAGGTGGTGACCAGGCGCTAAGACAAGCGAGTGATTGATCACTTATCAAAATCAACGATCATGTTTTAATGTCCTGATGAGATGGATGGTTCTCATTTACTTTGGGACTTCGGCTATTCGTGGCTCTCAAATTTTGGAGTAACAATTCCTCCGGAGTGATTACCTACCGAATAAGTCATACAGCAGTGGTGACCACTTGTTGTCGGTTTAACACTTCCACTTACGCTATCCTTCCATTGTAGTTGATCAATGGTCGAGAATGTTTCCTAATTAGATCGATGGTATGCATTAAATTCGGCCTTCAGCACTTCGGGTGAATTCTCCTTCATTGTCCTTTAATCTTCTGGAGTTCATTTCGCCGAAGTAGATCGGATGGTTGGATGTTATTTGCACGATGAATGGTTCTCGTTCATTTCGGAAATTCAGGACTTCGGGCATTTGCTGGTGGTGAAACTCCCGAAGTAAAAAATCTTAGAGTGACGTAACTTGTAGACGTCACTTGTTGATGTGGAACTGACTTAGTGGTTGCCACATGTCACTTAGATTTGTGACTCACACATACTTGAAATTCCAACTGCACTTTGACACTTATCTTCATCTGATTACGCCATGTGTCCTTGCTGATGTAGATATCCTCATGTGGCACATGTTCTTCTCCTGGATCTAATGGTCAGGACACTTTTCGAAGTGTTCCTTAGATTGGACGACTCATGTCCACTTCGGGACTTTGGCGTTCGGGTAATCTTACTTGTTCTCAACTCTTTTCTTATGAAGTGGTCAGCGTTGAAGTTGACCATTATTCTGATCCAATGATCACCGTGTATTGTCCAGATCCGATGGTCCTCATTTACTTTGGGACTTTGAGGCTCCAATATTCGTATTTTCTTATCCTATCCTTCCACTTTGTTTGATCCAACAATTGGTATATTATCCGAAGTGTTCCTCGGATCAAATAACTCAAGTCCACTTCGGGACTTTAGCCTTTCTTACTTCTCATTTTACCCGAAGTGTAAACTCCTCACAACTTTTAACCTAAAATGAATGTTGTTTGTTTATCGTGATCTTATATCAACGACTCGATATTCCTGTGATGTTGCTTTGCCTTGGTTTAAATCCAACTTCTCTTATTTTTCCCAAAAAGTTACCTACGATCGGATGGCTCACGTTTACTTTGGGACTTCGACTAAAATTCCTTCATGCAAACTTTGGTCGATTTTACCCGAAGTGGTCAAAGTCGGGTTAACCATAAGTATGTCATTTTCATGATGTTCATGACTTACTCTATTCGTCCACTCAACTCAATCCAACGGTCGATGTGGATTGTGGTACTGTAACTTTCGTGTGGTTTAGTTCGTCACCCAAACTCCACAATTTGAAGTTGTGTGATTTTTGGTCGATCAACCTGTTGGCATAGGGGCAGACCCAGGGTTCAACGTTGCAACAATGCACCAACAAAACCCTAACTACCGGCCCTTTCAGCACTATCTACGAAGCAGATGAAGTCTCACCCGAGGTAGAGGCAGGGGTGGTTGCAGGACTCAGGTGTCTACAACCTTAGCTGGGACACAGATCTGTGATTCTAATACTTAACATAGCACTTAGCAACTACATTTCATTAGCATTCCACTTAGTATCTACTCCGCAAATAAAATAGAGCATCGCAACATTCATTTAGATCTAACGTATCAAGTACTTAGCATAAACAGATAGATTAGATCTAGTAGATTTAAGCACTAAGCAAGTTCACATAGTTCAGATCTAACATCCATATACATCGTTAGCACAAAGAATAAAAAGATATATCCATCTATATCAAAGCACTTAGCAAGTAAAGACATAAACACATCAACACATTACACAAAGCAGAGCAACACAGCATGTACGTGGTTCACCCCCACCCTGGGGATACGTCCACCAACTCTTCTTATTTATTATCTCTGTCAAGCGTCTTACAGGCACATAGCATCAAAATCCTACTCCGTGGAAGACGGGAGATCTGTGTGCACTCTGCCAGATCATCCTTCTTCGAGTTAGGGTAAAGCACCAAGCCTTCTTACAATTACTTGCATGTATCTCTACAAGTCTCACACAATATGCATAGAGCACTTACAATCCTTCAATCACATAGATCTAGCACTTATCCATTTTGTACCCACTACATTGTTTTAGCATCTATTTATACATACAAACTAGGCCTAAACATGGGTAAACCCATGGCCCGACATCCCATACCCGTTACATAATCCCAAATCCCAAAAAGGACCCAAAAAGGGGCTGATATCCCGCGATCTCTACTTCGTCTTTCGCTCCTCCTTCCACAGGCTATCGAAGTCCCAAAATAGCTCAAACTTGACCAAGGATCTCCCAAAACTTCGTCAAGGGCCAAAAGGCCCCCAACACTCACATGTGACTCATCCCAAGTCACTCTAATCTAGGTAGCTCTGCTTTAAAATCCTCGAGATTGGCTCGAGCTGCTTCGACCTGTTGTTGTGCTATGGCCTCCTATTCAGCGAACTCTTGGATGACTATCTCATTCACAGGTCCCGCGAGGCACTGTTCAGTTGTGGTGACAACCTGCTCAAGTTCTGCTCCTCAGCCTTCGACCTCTGTGAAAAATTGGTAGGCCTTATCTTGTACAGGTTGGATCCTCTGAGTTACTTCCATAAATATGCTCTAGATAGTGTGGATCTGTTTTTGGGCGGTGCGTTTCTCTTTGGAGCACTTCATTCTTTCCATAGCTGGCAGGGGCTTCAGTTGCGCTTGTATCGTTTTGGCTTGATACTTGGCCTCTTGGAGCTGGGACTCCAGTGCCTTCAGTTATGGATTCTCAGTGAGTTGTTCGTAGGTCTGGGCACTGTGATCAGTAAGTTTCTTACATTCCATAGCAAGGGATTTTATTCTCTCAACTGTGCTTTGAGAAATTGCTTCTCTTTGATCCCTTACATCATGTGGAGTCTTGGGCACTACGCGGAGCTCTAAGTCTGATATGCGTTGTTGTAGTTGTTGGATAGCTTATGCGAGATGCTCTACTTGTTGCATGATTTGATCCTATGTCTTCATTTCTATGACTCGCATAGAGCAAAGTGCTTTGTTGACCTCTTCTTTCACTTCAAGTTTCTCTACAAGCAACTGTTCTTTTCCTTGTTGTATATGTTCTTTTTCTTCATTGAACTTTGCTTGGAGAGCAATATTTTCCTATTCTCTAGCTCGACGTTTCTCTACAAGTACTCCTTGCACTTTCTTCAAGGCATGGGTGGCTTGTTTTGTTTCTTCTTGTGCTCATCGAAGGAAAGCTTTGACTGTATCAACTAGTCGGTGGAGTTGGGTTGGCTCATCTCCCAACTCTGGTTATCCCGATGGCAGGGGCGCAGTGGAGACTGTGCGGTTGGACTGAAGGGCCTATTGTACCCCTCGAAGTTCGATTCCAATTCTCTCATATATTTCTTCCTGCTTGGCTTCTTGTTTCTCTACAATTTCCAGTGAAGCATCGTTAAGGGTTGCGATGATGAAGTAAAAATCATCGGAGGTGAGGACAGTTTGCATCTTGGTCATGGTGGCTTTCAATTTCTTTCGAGAAGAAGGTTTTGGGGGGGGGAACATTCCTCTTCTTCAAGGGTTCAACCTCATCTTTGGGTTGTGTTACTTTGTTGGGATTCTATTCAACTTCTACTTCGTCATCACCCCCTCGGTCAGGTGACACAGAAGGAGTCTTCCCTGAGGTGTTGCTTAAGTTTTGGACCTCCTCAGTCTTCTTTTGTCTGCTGGTTCCGAGTGGATTATGTTCTTTATGAGTGTCCTCTGGGCTGTCAAGATCAGATATCTCTGTGGGGATGGTGGGGATAAGGAGGTCAACAGACCATTCCTTAGTGATTTTTTCAAGGTCTTCTTTTGTAAGCTTATAATATTACTGGAGCTAGTCTTTGTGTTCATCTGCTCGCACTGTAATGTAGATGAAGTGTTGATCTGCGCTAAACTTCATTAGGGGTCAAAAAATTTGTAAGGTTTTCAGAGTCATGCAAGGCTCAGCTTCGATGGCTTGCTTTAGCTGGAGGTAGTATGTATGAAACACGTCATTCAGTTGCCACTGTTTGTTCATATCAGTTGAATACCACAGTGTAGCGAACTTCACGGCAAGCAGTTCAAATGGCTCGATGTCTGGGAAGGTTGTTCCTTTCAACATCTCCCAGGAAACAAATGCAATGAGGACCAAGATCCAACTAAAATGAAATTCATAACCCTAATCCTGTGCTTCTCGACAGTCTAGTTTCAGCTGGTTAACTAGGTACTTCGCCTAGTTCATCTGTAGGCCTTCTGTACTCTTCTTTGCGAGGTCAATGACAAAGCCAGTGACCTGCGTAGGTCGGTTCTTCCTTACTAACTTTCCATATATCAGTTGACATGCTAGGCGTACTACGCCACTCTAGATGGAAGCTACCTTGTAGCCTCTTGTTCCCTTCTCAACATCGCCATATGTATCCTTGATCTTCTATGCGAGTGTGTGATCTGCCACTTTTCCTGGATAAAATTCCTACGGGTCGGCTCCTTGCATACTCAGTCCTATGATCCTATGGATCAGAATTGGGTCAACTATAATGCAGCAGTCTAGCCATAAGTAGCCACCATGGTAACATGAAAGTAGCATCTTGACACATGCGTTGACTTCCTGGTGTCTTCCTAAGTGTGGGATCTTCATGACATTCAGCAAGGTGGACTGCGCGAGGTTCATCATCCACGAATGGGGGATTATCTTTGAATTCTTCCCCTTATTTTTGGTTAGGTACTTGTATGGGGTGAGCATACCATATATCTTGTGATCTCTGAGGTTGAAGTCGTTGAACTTCAACGTTGTGATCTTATCCTGCTCTGTCCAAACTGTGTGTATCTCCTTCGGGAGGTATGCAGTGAACATGGTGTACTTGAATTCTCTTGGTACACTATCATGATTCATCACACCAGCCAGAGGCAGGATGTAATTGGGAAATATGGTTGGAATCATTTTTGCATTTGCGAGGTCGTCTTTATGCTTGGTTCTTTTTTCTGCTGATGGTCGAGATGGTATGGCTCTACGAGCAGTCGACGGAGAGGCTTGCACTGTTCTCATCGATGAATATTGTATACCTGCAGACATCAACATGACTCTTTCAGTCGTGAGGTCAATTAGAACTTCTTCGACAACTTTCTCTGCAGCGTTGAACTTGTCCAACATACACTCTTGGGGTTGGAAATATTCGGGTTCGAGGAGTAACTTAGACACTGCAATGGAATAGAGGCAATAGCGCAATGATCACTATGTAAAATAAACAAGTCTGTGGGCTCAGATTCACGGTTAGCAAAAGTGTTCTCGGTGCATGGAGCAACAAGATAAATAGATAACTTAGCAATGGATTTCTTGCAACAGTCAAGAAGCCTTCATTAACTCTTTTATGTTCGTTATGGCGCGGTCCAACGGTCTGGTGGCGAACCATAAATGCATTTCTACCCGTTTGGGGGGGTCGACCAAATGGTTATATTGGTCCCAACGGCTATATTGCTTCACCCTAGCAAAGTGCCATGGAACATTTTTCTATTATCCCGGTGAAGCTCCAGTTTTGCAAATTTTCCTTCTACGAAGTTCCCTCTGGACCCTTCTGTAAATTTTCGATATTAGCTCTCTTCTTACTTAGATTTCTAGCTTTCTTTCCAGTGAGCTTCGTCTCGGTATGCCTTTTTCCATTCTAATTCTTATCTTCTTTTGGCATATTTACTTCGCATTGTTGAGATTCTTTCCTAAGATTTGAGGGTGATACTTCTTCTTTATCTAGAACAGGTACTTCAATCTTATGTGGGTCATCTAGTGTTCTTGCAACTTCGATATCCGGGTCTCTAGTGTTAAATAGCTCTAACATGTTCTTTTGTTCTTCAATTAAGTGTGTGATCCTTCTAGTCATGAAATATTTTAACTCTTGCTTCTTCTGCGCTAAAACTTCTTCTTCTTCTTCTTCTTGCCTTCTGGCCTGATTTCTTTTAATCCAAGGTTTTCCTAGTAACATGGTAAATGGGGCGTTGTTCTCAATAAATTTAACAATCTCAAAATCCTCCTATGTCGAAGTCCCATTGTATTTCATAGGTATCTAAGTGAGCTTCCCACATAGGTTTATAATATTTCCTTTGAATAGTCTTATTCCTCCTAATGAAGGAATCATAGCAGGCCTTCCTATAGTTTCCCAAGTTCTTTTTGTCATGATATTCACCTGTGTTTCCTCATATAGAACATAGTCAATGTCAAAGTCTCTTATTCTTTCTTCTATGCATTCTTTTTCTTTGAATATCTCTGATAAGATGACATGTCGGTGGTCATTCAGGGTTTCTCTCATCTATAGCAATACTTTCTCTGATTATTTATGGGGCTCTACCATAATCTTAGTTTCTGGATCTGCCTTAGGGTTTTTTTGTCTTATGTTCATTCCTTCAAGCTTAGCAATCATTCTAGGGAAATCCAATACTTCATGGTCCATAGCTTTGCAACAAAGAAAACTAGGTCTTCTCCTAGGGCACTCCTTAGCAAGGTGTCTCGGTCTTCTACAACTATAACAAAGGGTTAATACTCTCTTTCTTTTAAATGATCCCCAACCTTTCCTATAATACGCGCTAGGATCATAGTAGCTAACTTGCAAACATTTATTTCTAGGATACTACATCCACTTGTTAGTCCAAATATTCTCTCTATGCATAGGTATAACATACCTTTCACTATTCTTATCAGATCTACTCATATCAAATCTTCTTTCATCTATCAGTGCCCTAGTTTTCAAGCTAGGAAAAATCTTATCAAACATACCTTGATCCATACTCTAGAAACAAAAAATTCTACTTATCTTACTTCCACAGAGCACAAAGCTTTCAGATCTATAACTTTTCATTATTCTTACCTTTATCAGAGCACAGAGCTTGTCAATCCTACCTCTTTTCTTCAAATCTGACCTCTTTTCTTGGAACAGAGCTTCACAGGTCAAGTACAATTTTGTGAACTAGGGCAACAGATCTACGTACGAAGCTTTCACAGTTTTAGGAAAGGTCTTTGCACAAATCTTTTTCTTCCTTAGTTCCGGGCAATCACAGTTTCAGGTACCGGAAATGGAACCATTTGTTGGCATAGGGGTAGACCCAGGGTTCAATGCTGCAACAGTGCACCAAAAAAATCCTAACTACCGACCCTTTCAGCAACACCTGCAAAGAAGATGAAGTCTCACCTGAGGTAGAGGCAGGGGTGGTTGCAGGACTCAGGTGTCTGCAACCTTAGCTAGGACACATATCTGTGATTCTAATACTTAACAGAGCACTTGGAAACTACAGTTCATCAGCATTCCACTTAGAATCTACTCCGCAAATAAAACAGAGCATCACAGTATTCATTCAGATCTAATGTATCAAGTACTTAGCATAAAGAGATAGATTAGATCTAGTAGATTTAAGCACTAAGCAAGTTCACATAGTTCAGATCTAACATCCATATACATCGTTAGCACAAAGAATAAATAGATCTATCCATATATATCAAAACACTTAACAAGTAAAGACATAAACACATCAACACATTGCACAAAGCAGAGCGACACGGCATGTATGTGGTTCACCCCCACCGTGGGGCTACGTCCACCAACTCTTCTTCTTTATTATCTTTGTCAAGCTTCTTACAAGCACATAGCATCAAAATCCTACTCCGCAGAAGATGGGAGATCTGCGCGCACTCCGCTAGATCCTCCTTCTTCGATTTAGGGTAAAGGTAAAGCACCAATCCTTCTTACAATTACTTGCACGCAGCTCTGCAAGTCTCACACAATATGAACAAAGCACTTACAATCCTTCAATCACATAGATCTAGAACTTAGCCATTTTGTACCCACTACATTTCTTTAGCATCTATTTATACATACAAACTAGGCCTAAACATGGGTAAACCCATGGGATGACATCCCATACCCATTACATAATCCCAAATCCCAAAAAGGACCCAAAAAGGGGTCGATATCCTGCGATCTCTGCTTCATCTTTCACTCCTCCTTCGATAGGCTGTCGAGGTCCCAAAATAGGTCAAACTTGACCAAGGATCTCCCAAAACTTGGTCAAGGGCCAACACAACCACAGTCGTCGATATTTGAGTCGATGAGATATGACGATCTAGACTAATTGTGGGATTGGAAATAACATGTAGTTTAATTCTCCCTTTGTGCTCTGCAATAAATCCATGCCCTTGATATGGTGCTTGTGTATCCAATGGTCCTGGTTTTTCTTGTGGGGATTTTGATCCCGATCACATTTATGCACCGCACTTTCCCTTCTGAGATTCATGTGCATCATTGGTCGTTGACATCAATGACAATACATCAATGACAGTATGTCCAACAATCTCCCCATTTTTCATTGATGGAAACACTCTAAATTCATACACACTCCCCCTGTGATGTTTCTTTTCTCTGTGAAGTTACTCTCCCACTTTGACATCCATGGCAAAGGGTTTCTCCCCCTAGGGTAATTCTTTGTCTGTATGTATGTTGCTAACCAGAATATGAACTCGAGTAACTCCTCCTGCAATCATACTTTTCCTGTCATAACTGAATGACTCCCCCTGTCAATCTTCTCTCTTTGCTTCTAACTTCTCTTCCCCTTTGTTTTTGAAGGGGCATTTCTTCTTGACAAGATCTCTCCCCCTGTCATTTCTATAGGATGCCATGTATACCACTATATACATCCCACTATTTTCGGTGTGGATATTGTTGTCCTACTGGAACACTAAGCAACTGAAGCTTATACTTTTCAAACAACCTTTCGACCTGTCCATTGCTTCTCATCAATCTCTAACCAGATGTATCCATCTTTATTCAAGATGCTTCTTTACTGTACACTGCTCTTAAATTCATCCGATAGAATTTATACTTTGTTTTCCACATCACTTGGCTTGTTGATAGAGTGCCATCTATTCAACTATAATTGATCTAGTTATGCAACCAACTCAGGCACACATCGACCAACCCATACATCTTTCATATTTTCATTGTCACAACCATTGTCTCTGAAATTTCAGTTTCCAGTATGTTCATTTTCAGACTTGTACTCAGTCTATCTTCATCATCACCTCACTGTTGCAGAATTTTCCATTCATTCCATTTCTTGCTCACATAGTAACTTCCATTTAGGGTTTGTCCACTTATAACCATTATGATACCAATACATAACTTGCATTATTTCTGGGTAGATAAAGACCTGCAATAAACTATCTCATATCTTTCATAGAGTCATATCATTAAACCATGATGCTTCTGATGATCTTATTCATTTTTATGTGCTTCAATGCTCATAGGAGTATCAACATGAATGAATTTTATCTCTTCCTTAATTTCTCCTTCCCGTCTTTGTTTTTAATTTTTCTTTGAGAAGGAGTTTCAGTGTACCATTAAAATAGGATTGAAAATTTTTTGAGATAATCATCACTTAATTCTTCTTGTTGTTCTACTGTTGAATATTCATCATCAACGTCACTATTATGTGCACCAGAATCTTCTTTATCCTTGTCTTGAGAATATTCCTCTATTAATTTCCATTTGTTGGGTAATGGATAATATTCTTGTATGACATTATCAAGTTTTGGAGTTGTGTCTAATTTTTCATTAGGAGTTTTCATATCTTGAGTTTGATCTACTTTATATGCATATATTTGATTATTATATTCATTATTAGAAGTTTTACCCACCAATATCCTATTATTAACTTTATCAATTTCAGGAGCAATATTTCCATCATCTTTCTTGTTTGGTACTTCAGATTTTCTTTTCCATGTCTTCTTATTATGTTTGCTAGGGTTTCCTATTTTTAGGGATTGCATTGGTAATCTACATTCTTTGGTTTTATGACCATAGTTGTTGCATTTTTTACATTCAATATTGAAGTTTTGCAAAGGAGTAAATGAGTTGTAGTTTCTCTTCTCTGTATTGTACCTATTGTTCTTATATCTTTGGACATTTATGTTATTGTATTGTCCATAAGATTTGAAGTGTATTGCCTTATGTCCAAAATTATTGCAAGAGTAGCAATATCCAATAAATAAATATTTATGGGTATTTCTTCTGATGAATTTGTTTTGGTCATATTTTACTCCAATGGAGTCTTAATTTTTGTTTATGTGTAACAGTTTTCAATGGTGTCATCTTTGCCTCATTATCTTCTTTTCTAAATGAGTTTTTCAGAGCATCTATGTAGCTAATTGGTTTCTTGATAGATCATTGTGATGCAAAATTTGAATCTTGGGTGTATCCCAAACCAATCTTATTGTTTGATGACCTTTGACTACTGAGAATTTCATGTGATATCTTTGAACTATTTCCAAAGTTTGATCTGTTCTTTTCTTTCTCAAATTCACTTTTTAGCAGCTTGATCTCAGCTTCTAGTTTCTCACATGCTTGTTTTGTATCACTAATTTGTTTTATAATGATTTCTTCAGTTTTGTTAGCTTCCAGGAGATGGGACCTCAAATCATTGGTGGTCTGTTCTAACTCCTTGAGGGTTTTGGAAACTTCCCTCTCTCTTGATTTAGTAGCTTCTTTAATCTTTAGAAGCTCTCTTCTTAGTACCTTGTTTTGTTTTTTAGTTTTTCCTAGTTCTTCAATTACACTAAGGATTTCTTCTTCGAAGTTCCCTTATTCTTCATCTTCTGAATGTTTATCATCTTGTGTTTTCATTCCCATAAACAGAAGCTCTAAATCTTCATCTTCACTTATGTATGAAGAGTTGATGTCTTCTTTAGAGTAGAATGTTTTCTTTTTCTTATAAAATTTCTTCTTGTATTGGTTTTCCTGGTTGTTAATTTCTTCATCATTTTCCTCCTATATGGGATGGGGAAATTTGTTGGCAAAGTGTCCAATTCTTCCACAATTGAAACATTTGAAAGGTAACTTTCCTTTGTATTTTCCAAATCCTTTATGGAGTTTCTTTATAAAGTTGACCTATTCTACATCTGATATGTCTGATAACTTATCATTTTTCTTTTGCTCATGCCTCATCTTTATCTTAGATGCTTTAAAGGATGTTTCATCTTTTGTTGATTTATCATTCCTTGTTCTCATTTCATATGTTGTAAAAATTCCATGAAGTTGATCAACTGTGAGTGTGCTTAGATCAGTTCTATCTTCATTTGTATAAATATTCACATCATATCTCATAGGTAATGATCTTAGTATTTTTTGCACAATAGGTTTATCTGTAATTTCTTCTCTTGTCGCTCTAACTGAGTTAACCACTTCTTCTACCCTATGAAAGTACTCAGCAATATATTCTTCTTCTTTCATTTTTAGATTTTCAAACTGAGCTCTATAGGTCTATAGTTTGGCTTCCATGACTTTGTCATATCCTTCATATGCAACCTCCAACTTGTCCCGGATTTCTTTGGCTTATTTACAATGCATAACCTTTACACAGAGAGAATTTGTCAACCCTCCTAGAATTGCATTAACTCCTCTTGAGTTGTTATTGCAAATTTTATTTCCTACAACATCTTTGGGTGGAGTAATTGGTGCAGTGTAACCATCTTCAACAGATTTACAGACAGCAAAATCAAGAGATAACAAGAATTTTTTCATTCTTATTTTCCATAGAGAATAGCCTCCTCCATTGAACAATGGTGCTTTGTTATTAGACATTCCCTCTTATTGATCCATCTTCAGGATCTACCTTCCAGTTGTTAGACTGTGCTGAAGGCACCCGCTCTAATACCAATTGTTGGAATACTAAGAGGGGGGGTGAATCAATATTACCCTTTCTTCACAATTAACAATTAATTTTTATATTTTATTGATCACCACAATAAGTCAACAATGAATTGTATGCAAAATCAATTATATAAACATATTTAACATCAATTACAAAGTTTATAAAGAATAGTGAAGGACACCAATCCTCTTTAGAGCGCCAACTCTAGGAGACACCAATCCCCTTCTTCATGGAACCAACCCTAGGAAGCACCAACTCCCTCGTCTTTAGGGAACCAACCCTAGGAAGCACCAACTCCCTTGTATTTAGGGCACCAACCCTAGGAAGCACCAACTCCCTTATCTTTTACAATTTTCTTAGTAAGGATATGAATCCTTCCATGCTCCTCCCTTCCACCCTCACTACATAAGTATCTTCAACTTTCCTTATTGGAATCTTCTTCTGCTTTTGATCTTCTGATCTGGACTATAGAGACACTTATTTCTCACCAATCCTTCTTGTTTATATACTCTTTCAACTAGTGTGAGCTATGAAGCATTGCGTCCGTTAGTTTGCACCATCGCACCTCTTCATTTTAACACTAACAATAATCACTAATATTATTACAAACATTAATGTTAATTATTTTAGCTTAGTGAGAGTGTTTTTCATAAATTGATCACAGGTATGGATCGATTTCTTTTTAAATCGATTCCATATCTCTACAAATATTGTAGAACCCGAGTTCTACAGAGGCACTTCCTTCAACCCATTTACATGTGACCATAAGTGCAGGACCATGAATTTACTAATTTAAGTAATGCCTCTTCTTTCACCATTTGTTTCTTTATTCCATACAACTGCATGTGGTGACCAGGCGCTAAGCCAAGCGAGTGCTTGATCACTTATCAAAATCAACGATCACGTTTTAGTGTCATGATGAGCTGGATGGTTCTCATTTACTTCGGGACTTCGATTATTCGTGGCTCTTGAATTCTGGAGTAGCAATTCCTCTAGAGTGATTACCTACCAAATAAGTCATACAGCAGTGGTGACCACTTGTTTTCAGTTTAACACTTCCACATATGCTATCCTTCCATTGTACTTGATCAACGGTTGAAAATGTTTCTAAATTAGATCGACAGTACGCGTTAACTTCGGCCTTTGGCACTTCAGGTGAATTCTCCTTCATTGTCCTTTAATCTTTTGGAGTTCATTTCACCGAAGTATATCGGATGGTTGGATGTTATTTGCACAATGAAAGGATATCGTTCATTTCAGAACTTCGGGACTTCGGGACTTCAGGCATTTATTGGTGGTGAAAATCCCGAAGTAAAAACTCTCAGAGTGACATAACTTGTTGACGTCACTTGTTGATGTGGCACTGACTAAGTGGTTTCCACATGTCACTTAGATTCATGACTCATGCATACCTAAAATTCCAACTTCACTTTGACACTTGTCTTCATCTGATTACGCCACTTTTCCTTGCTAATGTAGATCTCCTCATGTGGCACATGTTCTTCTCTTAGATCTAACAGTCGAGATACTTCCCAAAGTGTTCCTCATATCGGATGACTCATGTCCACTTCGGGACTTCGGCCTTTGGGTAATCTTAATTTTTATCAACTCTTTTCTTCTGAAGTGGTCAACACCGAAGTTTACCACTATTCTGATCCAACGATCATCATGTATTGTCCACATCGGATGGTCCTCATTTACTTCAGGACTTCAGGGCTCCAATCTTTGTATTTTCTTATTCTATCCTTCCCCTTTACTCGATCCAACAGTCGGTATATTATCCGAAGTGTTCCTTGGATCGGATGACTCATGTCCACTTCGGGACTTCGGCCTTTCTTACTTCTTGTTTTACCCGAAGTGTAACCTCCTCACAACTTTTAACCAAAAATGAATGTTGTTTGTTGATCGTGATCTTAGATCGACAGCTCGATCTTCTTGGGATGTTTCTTTTCCTTGGTTTAAATCCAACGGCTCTTCTTTTTCCCAAAAAGTTACCTACGATCGGATGGCTCACATTTACTTCGGGACTTCGGCTAAAAGTCCTTCATGCACACTTCGGTCGATTTTACCCGAAGTGGTCAAAGTTGGGTTGACCATGCATATGTCACTTTCATGATCTATGGTTCATGACTTACTCTATCCTTCCACTCAACTTGATCCAATGGTCGATGTGGATTGTGGAACCGTAACTTATGTGTGGTTTAGTTCGTCGCCCAATATCTGCAATTTGAAGTTGTGCGATTGTTGGTGGATCAACCACAGCCATCAATCTTTGAGTCGATGAGATCTAATGATCTAGACTAATTGCGGGATTGGAAATAACGTGTAGTTTAATTCTCCCTTCGCGCTCTGCAATCAATCCCTACCCTTGATCTAATGTTTGTGTATCCAACGGTCCTGGTTTGTCATGTGGGGATTTCTATCATGGTCATGTTTATGCATTGTGCTTTCCCTTCTGAGCTTCATGTGCATCATCGATTGTCGACATCAATGACAATACATCAATTAAATTATGTCCAACAGAACCATCCAAATTAAATCCTACCTAGAGAAATAAGAGGGTGGGAGAAGACGAGATAGCTAAAAGGTTTGATCATTTTGTAGTATCAGAGAATTTAGTTGAGAGACGGGTCCTTCTAAAGCAATGGATAGGAAGTGGAGGTTAATCTGATCATTTTCCCATTTTTTGGGAAGTCTGAAAAGGAAATCAGAAGTTGTAAAGACCCTTCAAGTTCAATAATAGTTGTCTAAAAGTGGAGAATTTTATTCAGTTAGTAAAATATACATGGACTCCTTTCAATCCTCAAGCTCTAGATTCAATGCCTTTCCAGTTTGCAGCCAATCTGAAAAAGTTAAAAGAAAAATGGTAGCTTGGGATTTTTCGAAAAGGAAGAGAGATGATATGGAGCTAAAGGATATTGAAGAGAATTTGAATCAGATCTATGAGTTAGAAGGGGGAGTATTTTCTTCACAAAGTTCAAAATAAAATTTATTCGGGCTGGAGGAAAGGAGGAAAGTTATGCTTCAGGAAAAAGAGGAAACTTGGATATTAAAGAGTATAGCAATCTGGTTGGAATATGTAGATGAGATACAAATTTTTTTTAGACCTTTTTAAAGGAAGATGTTGTGCCAATACTATTAGGAGCTTGGAATATCGACAAAGTAATTTTGAAAACACCTTTGAAAGAATGGATCATATAGGAAAGGAGCACTTCCATTCCCTTTTCAAAGCCAAGAATTGGGCCACAATTGGGGAAGTGGTTCGACTAGCACAATTATTCCCAAGCTTCGTGGAGGAGGATGACAATCGAATTCTCATGGAAGAAATCTTGAAAGATGATCTCAAGAAATCTTTATTCATCTTTCAGAAAGGAAAAAGTCCAGGACCAGATGGATGGCCGATTGAATTTTTTGGGGGGGTCTACAATTTTCTAGGTTAGTACATCCTTCAAGTGGTTGAAGATTCCAGGGCCACTGGTTATTTCCCGGCCAGCTTCAATTCCACCTTCATAGCCCTCATTCCCAAATCTGATAATCCATCTTCCTTGGATGAATTCAGACCTAGCTCTCTTTGCAACTACATCTATAAGTTGATAGCTAAGATTATTGCTAGAAGAGTTAAAGTGGTTCTCTCAAAAAGAATTTCAAGTGAATAGTTTGGCTTCCTCGAAGGAAGTCAAATCCATGAAGCCATTGGGGTTTCTCTAGAGGTTATTCACAGTATAAAAAGTAGAAAGATGAAAGGAGAAATCCTAAAAATTGACCTCTCTAAAGCATATGATAGAGTAATTTGGTTATACTTACGTCTTTTACTAACTCATTTGGGTTTTGAAGTTCCTTTTATCATGTGGGTGATGAGATTCATTTCTACGGTTTCTTTTGCCATGTTAATAAATGGTGTTTCCTCTCCTTTCTTTCATTATAAAAGAGGCCTTTATCAAGATTTCCCATTGTCTCCTCTGATGTTTCTTTTGGTTACAAAATGCCTCAGTAGGGCATTGGGAGAAGCCATGTGATAAGGCTCTTTCTTTGGAATACAGATATCTCCAGCTCTCAGGATTACCCATTTGTTGTTCATGGATGGTGTCCTTTTTTTTTTTGTCGACACAAGAAGGGACATTGAAACCTTAGAAATGATCTTAAATATTTTTTTCTAGAGCTACAGGAATGTTGATAAACAAAAGAAAATCTACACTCTCCAACCATATGCTCTCGGAGGAAGAATTGGGTCCCTACAGATGACTTTTTCCATTTGAAGCCAAGGTGTTGGATGATGGACTGAAGTATTTGGGTTTCAACCTGAAGCCAAATTATTATAAAAAGGTTGATTGGATGTGGTCATTGGGTAAGCTAGAAAAGAGATTACATCTCTAGAGTGAGAGGTGGTTGTCCAAGGCTAGAAGATTGGTGTTAGTAAAATATGTTCTCGAAGCTATTCTAGTTTATTGGATGTCTCTTTCTTGGATATCGAAAGGAATTTTGGAAGCAGCGAGGTGTATATGTTTCAATTTTTTTTGGAGTGACAAGAAGGATTTATTTGTCGCTCCCTGGGTCATATAGGAATGTTTATCACTCCCAAAATCCCTCGGTGGTTGGGGTCTTAAAAATGTCTTCTTGTTTTCCAAATCCCTAGTTTCCAAATGTGCTTGGAGACTCTTTTCAATGACCATTCTTTGGTCCAAAGTTGTTATTCATAATTACATCGCCCCAGACTCACTAAATGAATGGATAAGTAGTCCAAACAAGGAAAATCCAGGGATGTCAATTATTTGGAAAGCAATGATAAATTCCTTCTCTATCATTTGAGAGGGTTTAGAATGAGATACATCACAAGGTTAGACTGGGGGTAGACCTGTGGCTAGGAAGCAACATGGATCATATTATTCTATATCTCGCAGTGGTCCATCTCTTAATGATTGGGTATACAACTCTTAACTAGATAGTGAATCCGTTACAGAATTATCTATGGGCACAAGGTTGGCACTCAAAAATTGACCTGGGCCTAGAAGGATAAGACATCAAACTAATGGATAGATATATCTCCACCATAAGGATATCCCATATTCAATTGAGGGATAGGAAGGATGAGTTGATTTGGGATCATTCTTCATCAAATGTCTATACTCCCAAAGTCGGATACATTCAGTTGAGCATTGAACATCAACAAATAGAGTCATTATGGTGGTGGAAAAACATTTGAAAGCATAAATTCCCGGCGAAAAAAAGAATCTTTATGTGGTGTGCCCTAGTAAATAAGGTCCCAACATGGGAAAACATTTAGAAAAAAACCAAACAAGTGTTGAATATTGAGTAGCTTCGGAATATATCCTTATTGTATTTGACCAAGACAAACCCTAAAGAATGTTATTATATTATATTTATCAATATGGCCCTATTGTGCCTTTGTAAAAGTTGGTCCTATTGTGCCTTGACAATTAAATGTAATTTAGGAGTGTAAATTGAAAGGTCAGTCCAGACCCTAATTTAGGGAGTCCAGACTACTATTTATAAGGGAGGCTAGCACCTCACTTGTTCACTCACTAATGAGCTCTACAAGAAGAAATAAAAGTGTGCAAGTCTTGGAGGAGTAGTTGTTGCAACTAGGGGTGACATCATAGAAGGGTTTATGGTCTATCTTTTGGTATCTCTTGCTAGAGTGGTGTGTTACTCTTTCCTAGTGAAGGAGTAGAGGAGGATTGTTGGCACAGGGGTAGACCCAGGGTTCAATGCTTCAACAGTGCACCAACAAAACCCTAACTACCGACCCTTTTGGCAACACCTGCGAAGCAGATGAAGTCTCTCCCGAGGTAGAGGCAAAAGGGTTGTAGGAATCATGTGTCTACAACCTAGCTAGGGCATAGATCTGTGATTGCAACACTTTACAGATCATTGAGCCAACAATATTCATTAGTTCATAAATCCCTTCACATCGCAAATTAAACCCTAAATACAGGACAACGCAGTAATGAACAGATCACACACTTCCAATCACTTAGCACATAGCCTAGGCTCATATCTAAAATTTATTCACATCATAAAGCACTAAGAATCTATAGATATACCCATCATACATTAGAACAGTGCACTAAGAAAATAAATACACAAATAATAAATCACATTGACAGAGGATATGCGTGGTTCACCCCAGTATGGGGCTACGTCCACCAACTCTTCTTCTTCTTTATTAGTCTTCTTCAATCTTCTTACAGACATAGAGCCATAGAGTCAACTCCACAAAGGACAAGAGATATGAGCACACCTCTCCAGATCCTCCTTCCCTGAATCAAATCAAGGCACAAATCTTTACACAATCTGCACACAAAGCACTTACAAAAATGCTTGCACTTAGCTCTACAAGCCTTAACACATTCGTGCACAAAGCCAACTAGCCATGCACTAAGTCGATCAATGACTAGTAACTACTTACTTGCACTAAGCCACACTACTTATTACATCCTTAGTTACTTATTTATACATTATAAAAAGGGCCTAAACATGGGTAAACCCATGGGCCTACATCCCATACCCATTACATAAACCCTAAAAGCCCAAAAATCCTACAAAATGGGCGAGATCCCATAATCTCCGCTTCGCCTGGGTGCTCCATCTTTGACCAGCCTGTCAAAGTCCCAAAAATGGTCGAACGCGACCAAGGTTCTCTCAAAACTTGGTCAAGTGACAACAGGCCCTCAACACTCACCTATGACTCGTCCCGAGTCACTCTGATCTAGGTAATACTGCTTTGAAGGCCTCAAGCTTAGCTCGAGCTTCCTCGACTTACTACTTCGCCAGAGCCTCCTGCTCGGAAAAATCCTGAATTACTTGCTCGGTGACAGGCCCTTCCAGGCATTGTTCCACTATTGCGACCACTTGTTCTAATTGTGAGACTCCTCCCTCAATCTCTTCAAAAAGTGTGCAGGCTTCGTCCTACACTGGCTAGAGTCTCTGTGTCACTTCCATAACTCTGCTATGGATGTCAATGACCTATTGTTGGACTGCGCGTTGCTCCTGCGACCTCTTCATCTTCTCAATTGCAGTAAGAATCTTCCTCTGTGCTTACACTATCGACACATGTTGCTTCGCCTACTGGAGTTGTGCCTCTAATGCCCTCAGCTCCGAGTCTTCTGCAAGGCACTCATAGGTCTACGCACTTCGATTACTTAGTTTCTTACATTCTAAGGCCAACGCCCTGATTATTTCTACTGTGCTCCTTGCAGTTTCTTCCCTTTGATCCCGTACTTCTTGCAAAGTGCTAGGTATTGCTTGAAGTTCTAATTCTGCTAGTCTCACTTGAAGCTGTTGAATGGCCTCAATGAGAAATAAAACCATTTTTTGGCATAGGGGAAGACCCATGGCTCAATGCTTCAACAGCGCACCAACAAAACCCTAACTATCGGCCCTTTCAGCAACACTTGCGAAGCATATGAAGTCTCACTTGAGGTAGAGGTAGGGGGGGTTGTAGGACTTAGGTGTCTACATCCTAGCTGGGACACAGATTTTTGATTACAACACTTAACATAGCACTTAGCCAAAAATATGAATTAGTTCATAAATCCCTTCACATCGTAGATTAAACCCTAAATACAGGACAGCGCAGTAATGAACAGATCACACACTTCCAATCACTTAGCACATATCCTAGGCTCAGATCTAACATTCATTCACATCATAAAGCACTAAGAATATATAGATCTATCCATCATACATCAGAGCAGTGCACTAAGAAAATAAATACACAAATAACAAAGCACATCGACACAGGATATACGTGGTTCACCCCAGTGTGGGGCTACGTCCAACAATTCTTCTTCTTCTTTATTAGTCTTCTTCAATCTTCTTACAGGCATAGAGACACAAAGTCAACTCCACAAAGGATAGGAGATCTGTGCACACCTCGCCAGATCCTCCTTCCCCAAATCATATCAAGGCACAAATCCTTACACAGTCTGTGCACAAAACACTTACAAAAATGCTTGCACTTAGCTCTGTAAGCCTTAACACATTCGTGCACAAAGCGAACTAGCCATGCACTAATTCGATCAATGAATAGTAACTACTTACTTGCACTAAGACACACTACTTCTTACATCCTTATATACTTATTTATACATTACAAAAAGGGCCTAGACATGGGTAAACCCATGGGTAGACATCCCATACCCGTTACATAAACCCTAAAATCCCAAAAAGCCCGCAAAATGGGTGAGATCCCATGATCTCTGCTTCACTTGGGTGGTCCGTCTTCGACCAGCCTGTCGAAGTTCCAAAAATGGTCAAACACGACCAAGGTTATCTCAACACTTGGTCGAGGGCCAACAAGGATCTTCTACTTTGTTAGTTCTCTCTTGGAGAGAAGCATTGTTCTTGGTTGGCTAATCTATATTGAGGAAATTTGTTGGGTTTTCTTCGCCTAGAGGGTTTCCCAAGATAATATTTGTGTCTCTCTTGTTTATGTGATTTCCTCTCTTCCAGTGATTTTATATATGCAGCTAATGTGATAAATGATTGTAATAATAAAGAAGAACCATAATTTTTAGTTGTATGAGTAAAGTATCAACATGGTTTCAGAGCACCCCAGATGGGGTGTCAACGGGATCATCGAGCGCATGGATAGATGGGAGGCCACCTGGACACAGCCCACATAGCACCACGCCACCACAGCCCGCACTCAATCCAGTAATTTAATCCATGCATTTAAAACTTCAATCGGCATACCCCTACACTCATTTTGGCACAAAGCAGTTTATGGTAATGGCGCTCCAGCTTGCAGGGGTGGTAAATGTGATGGGATGGCCTCCTAACCAGTCCCATCGCAAGCCCCGGATCTTTAGTTTTTGGTCCCCGACAGTGAAACTCATGGCTCATTCGCCTTATTTTCCTCCCTCTCCTCATAGTCACACACAAGTCTGAGTTTCTCTTTTCCTTTGGTTTGAGTTTATCCCTCCGCTCTGAGCTCTTCATTTTGTTCCACCTCTGGTTCATTTTCTCCCCTCCTCTCCTAGTTTTATTCTCGATGCCACATCAACGAGGTAATTCTAAGCGTGGGGTGACTTGGTATGTTGCCACCTTCAATATATTAATCTAACTTACAAAAAAAAAAAACATGGTTTCAAAGAAGGCCTAAAAGAGACTAAATCACAGTTTATAAAGAAGTGGCTAACCTCAGCACACCCTCTCCAAGATTCAGTTTTCAATGTTGCAGCTTCTGCAGAATTAGGGTTTATACATAAACTTTAAGTGTGACATTTTCCCTATTTAAGGAGGACGTTGGGGGAAGTAACCACACCTAGGATATCACCCTAGGAGGGTGCATCTACTCCCTGGATCAGAATTCCAAATTTTGAAGTTTGAAAAATTAGGGTTTCCTCATAAAACCCCAAGTTGCAGTTGCAGTTGTAGTTGAAGTACCAGTTGTAGTTGCAGTTGCAGTATCAGTTGCAGTTGCAGTTGTAGTATCAGTTGTAGTTGCAGTATCATTTGCAGTTGCAGTATCAGTTGTAGTTGCAGTGCCAATTCCTTCGTGTCATTTCCTTCATGCAATTTGCATCACTAATTTCAATGCCAGCACCAGTTGCAGTACAAGTTGCAATAAAAAAAAAATTGAAGTATTGGGACTTCTTTTTATTGTCCTAGTGTGCCTTACCCTAGAAAATCTCCAGCTACCTTTAGATTACAAGTTGCAGCACCTTTGAAGTTTTAAAAAGTTCGTTATTTCTTGTCGTTTCTACCGAATGGTGCTACTATCTGTCGATATTGTCATAGGAATGTACTTACATATGTTTAAACTTCTATCATTATTCTAAAGGGTATTTGCAGGAGAAAGGATATTTTGTCAAAACAAAAATCATAGATCCAGCAGGATCTCAGATCCAACACATTCATAGGAACAATGCACTCCAGGTTTGATTAATTTGATATGCCTCCATTTGTTATGGAATTATTGTGATCTTATGAACATCTAGGTTGTTTTTTGATCTGTTGAAGTTATGACTATCGTACTAATCATTGGTCAAAATTAAAGTCAAAGTATTACATTGATTAAGTTGAGATTATAGAGTTTATTCTCTAACTCAGTTTTTTGTCAAGAAAGAATATTATCTTAGTACAGAGGACAGGTTGAAGAAAATACTTGTCATCTTGAGGAGACTCGGAAGAAAATAAACAACACTCATTCTTGAGGAAAAGACTCCAAGTTCCATGTTTGATTGATTATGTTGATAAGATTCAAATTTTCAAATATCAAGTTTGATAACTTCCACATTACAAGTAAACACTATGTTAGAATATAGAAGATTGTGCTCGTTTTACCATTGATGATACCCTCGTCACCCAACCACTGGCCGAAGCCACCCTCCAAGCATCTTGACCTTGACTGAGAAGAGAATCCTGGTAGCAATCCAATATCCAAGAGAGGCTAATGTACCAAGCAAGAAAATAGAAACTAAGTTGAACAAATGATCCCACCCAAAAGCTAGCGCACCACTTTCCAGCTCTCCCAGAAACTTGCGCACCAAACTGTTGTTGCCTGCAACTGCCTGTGCAGATTTAGCTCTCACTACAACTGTTGAGATGATGAATAATGAAAACTGGCACCCTATATTTATAGTAATCTGGGCAGTTTAACTGGG
The DNA here is from genome assembly GCA_009831015.1 of Picea engelmannii. Lineage (NCBI taxonomy): Eukaryota > Viridiplantae > Streptophyta > Pinopsida > Pinales > Pinaceae > Picea > Picea engelmannii. The sequence goes on from ML814650.1 coordinate 32,699, forward strand.
GTCGACTTCTCCTTATGGGTATCAATAAATTCATATTAAATTTATTTGTCTAGCCGACAACTTGTCTAGGGTTTCCTTCAATTCTTTGCTTCCTTCTTGAGGATTCTAGTCTCGTCATAAGTCACAATAGAGGTTCATACCTCCCGAAGCTACCATAATATTAACACTCCCTCCTAGCTAGGGAGGTATGGTCTTGAGCACAACAGACCATTCAACTGGTAGCACTACGAGCACCTATCATTATTATCCAACTGGATAATCTCCTATGACAACTGGTACAATATCAATTAATAGAACACACCTGTGTCTATTCAGGTAGTATGAAACTACTCAAACTATGAAACATAATCACAAATAGTGGAGCAAATCCACCACAGTAGCATATCTACTGTCATTTATTCTTCATATAAAGCATTCGATAGCAAGCTGCATAGAAACAATGTTATGATAAAACTGAATCATCTGGGCCAATCTTTCACTCACGTCTATGAGATATGAAAGAAAGTATGCCCTCAATATAGAATATCAATATTGGGCTATCTTCCCCATTCTTCTCAAACAAGGAAGAAGGATTATTTTTTGATTTCTGAGCCTGGACCATTTCTCACCCTGGGCCATTCTTCCTACACTAATTAAAGTGCACCCTGGACAGAATGTATAAACCCTAAGAAATGTTTGGACCATTCCTTACCCTGGGCCATTCCTCTGACACTAAACAAAGTGTAACCTGGAGAGAATGAGTCTGCCCTAAGGAATGATTGTCCCTGATTACTGAGCCTAGACTATTCCCCACCCTGGGCCATTCCTCCAACACTAAACAAAGTGTAACCTGGAGTGAATGAGTCTACCCTCGAGGAATAATTGTCCGGACCATTCCCCACTTTGGGCCATTCCTCCGACACTAAACAAAGTGTAACCTGGAGAGAATGTATAACCCTCGAGGAATGTATGTCCTGCATCAACCTCCAAAACAAACCATTCTTCTAAACTGCTCACAACTGTGAACTTTGAAAGAATGACTGTCCGGCGAGGCGGACCATTCTACTTGACCACTACTTAGAATGACTGCCAAGAAGAATGATTGTCCTAGACCACTCCCCATGTTAACCACAATGGGAAGTCATTGTCTATGATACATCAACAACCAGTCTGCCTCCCATGTTAACTACAATGGGAATTCACTGTCCGTCAGAAATCTCAATCCACTTTCCGAATAGGAAAGCATATGTCCAATCTGGACTAAATTTTCAATTATAAAAATAAATAATGTTTTCAGTGCTCCCTCCTAACTAGAGAGTTATTTAAATCACAAAAATAAATGTTCTTCAAGAATATTTTTCGTACCTTCTCTAGCTTGGAGAATCTTCTCTTTCATATAAGGGAGTTATTTCCACAATCCCCATCTTCTCTCGGAAATATGCAAACTTGATTCTGGATAGAGGTTTCATCAGGATATCTATTGTCTACTCATCAGTGGGGATATACTCAAGCTTTACCTCTCCTTCTTGGACCTTATCTCGAATAAATTATTATTTGATCTCAATGTGCTTCGACCTTTCATGAAACACTGGATGTTCGGATAATCTTATGCAACTCTGATTATAACAACATATTATGGTCGATTCTGGAGTCTGATCAAATAAATTGCAGATTAACTTCCTTAGCCATACTGCTTTTGTGAATGCTTCAAAAGATGCCATATACTCTGCTTTTGTTGTACTAAGTGCAACTAACTTCTGTTTCCTGCTACCCCAAGATATCATAGTGGAGCCCAAGCTGAAACACATACTTGAAGTACTCTTTCTATATTTTTCACTTCCTGCCCAATCAGAGTCTGTGAATCCATGAATTTGGATATCACTGGATGCGGTATATCTCAAACCATAGTTTATTGTCCCACGAATATATCTTAGGACATGTTTTGCAGCTATCCAATGCTCTTGTTTAGGTTCCACCTGGAACTGACTTAAAGTATTTACAGCAAAGAAAATATCTGGTTAAGTATTTACTAAATACATCAATGATCCAATTAGCTGTCGATATAGAGATGGATCTACTAGATCAGAATCTGGGACTTTCATTTCTCTTATGTCCGCATTCATAGGAGTGTCCATGGATTTACAGTCCATCATTCCAAACTTCTGAAGGATCTTTATTGCGTACTTTCCTTGTCCAAGGAATACTTCACCATGCTTCTGCCATACTTCTAGTCTAAAGTAATAGTGCATGAGACCTAGATATTTCATATCAAATTCAGAGGCTAAATCCTTCTTGCACTGGATGATTAGAGATTCTTCACCTATTATGAATAGATCATCAACATATAATAGTAGAATCACAGGTGCGTTATCCACAACTTTGTAGTAAAGGTTTGGATCTACATGACTTTTGGAGAAACCGAGTCTTGTTAGATAGCTGTCCATTCTGGCGTACCAAGCCCTTGGAGCTTGCCTGAGTCCATACAGAGCTCTCTTCAATCTGCAAACGTGAGTGTCTCTAGAATGCACCTCAAATCCTTGAGGTTGTTCAATATACACTTCTTCTTCAATAGCTCCGTTGAGAAAGCTTGTCTTTACATCCATCTAGTGTAGATTCCATCCCATGGAAGTGGCAAGAGATATGATAGCTCTAATGGAGGTATACCTTGCCACCGGAGCAAAGGTTTCGTCATAGTCTTCTCCCTCCTTCTGGGAGAACCCTCTGGCCATGAATATTGCCTTATATTATCCACGCTTCCATCTGTTGCATGTTTAATCTTGTTTTTTCTTTGGTATATTATCTGGATCAATGTTCTCACATGACTCCATAGGATGATCAGGTTGATCCTTTTTGTTATTTTCGCTTTCTGTGTTTTATTCATTTGGTTCTTCAATTTCTTCTTCTTCTATCGTTTCTTCAATAGATTTTTTGAAGGCCATCCTTTCATTGAATGTTACATCTCTGCTTACTTCTATATTGTGTTGTTCTAGAATATATATTATGTAGGCTTTGGATGAATCACTATATCCCAGGAATATCCCCTTCTTTCTTGAGGGTTCTAGTTTATTTATTTTATCTTTGGGAATATGAGAGTAAACTTGACATCCAAATATTCTTAAGTTTTCTACGTTAGGTTTCTTACCTGAGAATGCTTCTTCTGGTGTCATGTCCTTCAATATGCGATGAGGGCTTCTGTTCTGTACATATAATTTTCATCATTGCTGCTTCTCCCCATAGAAACATGGATAGATCTTGATCGTTCAATAGGGATTTTACTATTTCTTCGATAGATTTGTTCTTTCTTTCTGCTAAACCGTTTTGTTGAGGATTATGAGGAACAGTCAGCTCCCTCCTAATCCCTATTGATTTGCAGAATGCAATGAACTCCTTCGAGGTGTATTCTCCTCCATTATATGTTCTTAATGTCTTGATCTTCTTGTTCGTAAGGTTTTCTATTTCTTCCTTGAATTCTTGGAACTTGTTGAATACTTCATCTTTTGATTTCAGTAGGTACAGCCATGTATTTCTTGAATAGTCGTCTATGAAGGTTACGTAGTAGAGAGATCCTCCTAAAGATATGACTGGCATTGGACCGCAAACATCTGAGTGTATTAGATCTAGGGTTTCCTTAGATCTATTGTTGTTGCTTGGGAATGGTTTCTTGATATTCTTCCAAAGGGCACATCCTTTGCAAATTCCTTCATGTGTAGATTTCAATTATGGTATTCCTTCAACCATCTTTCTGAAGAAAGGTAATGCTTGATATTTGACATGAGCGTACCTTCTATGCCAAAGCTCATTAGGGTTGACTTCATCATGTACTAGAGCTTCTTCATTTCATTCTAGTAGTTTATACGGATTTCCTTCACGTATTCCAATAACCCTAGCATCTTCTATGCTGGAATCTTTATGCCATGATAACACTTTTCCATCCATGAAGGTTATTCTGTTTCCTTTGTCTTCTAAACATGATATTGATACAAGATTATTTTCTAAACCAGGTACATATAAAACATTTCTTAAGTGAACATGATTACTTGATTCTAACTTGACGGAGGCTTGTCCAAATCCTTCGACATGGTAGGTGCTTTTGTCTCCAAGCTCCACTTTGTACAATGTCTTTTTCTCATTTAGATTTGAGAGTCTAGCTTGGTCTCCCATCATGTGCCTGGAAGCTCCACTGTCAATTATCCACATATCATCTTCAATTGTCCCGGTAAGTGTTGAGTAGTGTAAGAGCCTGATTGTTTCACACATGTCTTCACTTGACTGGTAACTGATCATGCCTTGATCCAAAACTTCAACTTCGTCATTTATATCTTCTAAGAGAGTCAATAGTTGCGCTAAGTTAGGGCACATCTGAATATCTTCTCCTTGAGATAGATTCTCCATCACAAGGTGCCAAATCTGAGAATTAGGGTTTCTACAACTTCTTTTGCTAGTAACCCTAGCTGCAGTGCTTTGGAAGTTGCTCCTACTAGTAACCCTAGCGAAAATTCCTCAATGAGCTCAATATCTAGCATTTATGTTTCCTTCCAGCATTTTAGTCTGACTGAAGGGGTGTGGGCCCATAACCTATTAGAATATAGAATATTGTGCTCGTTTTACCATTGACGATACCCTCGTCACCCAACCATTGGTCGAAGCGACCCTCCGAGCACCTTGACCTTGACTGAGAAGAGAATCCTGGTAGCAATCCAATAGCCAAGAGAGGCTAATGCACCAAGCAAGAAAATAGAAGCTAAGCTGAACAGATGATCCCACCCAGAAGCTAGTGCACCACTTTCCAGCTCTCCCAAAAAATCATGCACCATATTGTTGCTGCCTGCAACTGCCTGCGCAGATTTAGCTCTCATTGCAACTACTGAGATGATGAATAATGAAAACTAGCGCCCTGTATTTATGGTAATCTGGGCAGTTTAAATGGGGCCGACTTCTCCTTCTGGGTATCAATAAATTCATATTAAATGTATTTGTACAGCCGATAACTTGTCTAGGGTTTCCTTCAATTCTTTGCTTCCTTCCGGAGGATTCTAGTCTCATCATAAGTCACAATAGAGGTTCATACCTCCCGAAGCTACCATAATATTAACACACTATACTTGTGATAGATATATTTGAAAAGTTTTATTAGTGAATACTTGGTAGCATGTGAGCACTATTAAGATAAATGCTTATTGTAATCAATTACTAGGTATAACTAACATCTTCTCTAGGAGAAACTTCTTGTTTTGTTTACAGGTTACCATAGAGGAATGATTGATCACAACAGTAGAAAAGTGTCCTTCTCATTTCTTATTATTGTGTTTCTTACTTTTCACCCTTGTTTCAGGCAGGTCACAAGTGATAGCTCTGAAGGAGCTACTGTTATTATTGTTCTCGTTGTTGTTTTTATTATTATTATAAAGAGTATTATTATTGTCTATTGTTTCTCCCTTGTTGTTCTTGTTCTGGGCAGGTCACAGGTGATAACCTTGAGGGAGCTATAGTAATAGTTGTAGGAGGCAACATATTATATGAGACATGGATAAGGCTATCCAAGTTGTATAAATGATCGTATACATCCATGTACCGAAGAAGAAGAAGAAGAAGAAACTACTTTTTCTATATACACAACATCTCATATGGAGATAGATCATGAGGAGAAGAAGGGTCCAAAGATGAAAAAATAAATCCCTTTGTTGCAATTGATCACTCTGCATATCATCGCGAAGAGTTAGTAGAGCCAAAAGGGCCTACCCAAAACCATTGTAGTAATCAGGAAGAGACCAGCATCGTCCTGTGACACTTTGTAAGATGCAAATCCATATAGAATTGATGAGCCATAACATAGGAGTAGATGGCTCCGAAGATTATATAGACTCAGAGGGAGTCAAGCTTCAGAGGGAGCATGGAGACTCAGAGTAAGCCTAATATCAGAAAATATCAGATGGGAAAAAGGAGACGTCTTCCAGGACTAACAGACATATGCCATGAGTTGAGAAGACTAAGAAACTTCTAGGAGATGTAAAATATCCTTGGAAGATTCACTTGTTTCGGTGACAGAGAAGGAAGCCAGTCAGAAGGACTGGGATATAGGTTTTTCCTTAAGACCAGAAGGGAATTCAGTGGTGAATTCCAATATTGATCTAGCAGATCAAGTATGTTGCAGATAATAGTATGAAGATGTACAAAACCTGAATTGTGTCCAAAGGATTCTCCTAGCAAGAGGGAGAAGACTATGACAAGACATTTGCTCCAGTAACTAGAAGAAGTATATATAGAACAACCCTGTTCCATTAAAATAAGTCAATGTAGTATGAGATTCAAAGGGAGCATATGAATATGTTACTGTGATAGAGTAGAGGAGCTACTCTCATAGTTCAACATCTATAGTGAGAATGGAGCATCCATCCTCAGTTTCATAAAATACAGTTGCAGGTGAAGAGTCCCAATTCCAGAAGGAACAATTCTAGAGATAGTATATGACATACTCTTTGACCGTGAGACATATAGTGCTTTGCAGTAAGCACATAGATCCATCATATGATTGTGCAAATTGAATTCCAACCGAGCAAGTATACCAATTTGGTACAATATGTTGTGAAAAATTGGTTCGAAGAACACAAGGACATATATGTGTTTTGCATTGAAAGACATGTTCACATGATTAGGGAAAAATATGTGATGATGTACCTAAAGGGTACAATCGATTATGGACCTAGATATATCTCAGATTATGAGATAAGATTTGTAGGGCTACATAGATTCATATTAGGAAGACAGTGTCATGAACCAAAAAAGTACATCTGGATGTTGCTTTGGTATAGGATCAATTGTGATTTTTTGACTCGTTTAGAAGCAGACCTATATAGCACTTAGTTCCATAAAAACATAGTATGTGGTAGCATGGTTATCTTCTGGCAAAGCAGTGTGACTTCAGAAATTGATCACGGAATTGTTTGATCTCGAATTAAAGGAAATGTGTATCCTTTATAACAACAAGAGTTGCATAAAGTTGTCAGTGAACCCAGAGTGTCATGACAAGTCCAAGCATATCAACATCAAATACCACCATGGTCAGGACATGGTACAGAAGGGAGTAGTAAGAATCCAGTATATTTCCACCAACAAACAGGTAGCATATGTGTTGACCAAGCCCCTTGTCTAGAGTTGAGTTTGAGAAATTCATAAACAAGCTTGGTGTGATTCAAAAATACTTCCCCAGTAGTGGGAAATGATGTGTTCCCAAGTAGAAAGAATTGATATGTTCAACAAGTAAATGGAAGTGATGTGATCCCCAATAGAGGGAAGCAATGAGCTACGCCAGCGCAGGTTGATAACCCCAATGTAGGCTGGTACATTATTCCAGTGAAAGTGCAGAAACTTACTATGATATGTAGATCTATGATTGACAACAAGACAATGACCAAGAATGCAAAAGCAATGATGATAACCATGACAAGAAGAATATATTCCTTGCTAAGAGGGAGTGTTGAAGATTGAGTAGATTTGGAAGATAACCTTATTGTATTTGACCAAGAAAAACCCTAAAGAATTTTATTATATTATATTTATCAAGATGGCCCTATTGTGCCTTTGTAAAAGTCTGACCTATGGTGCCTTGACAATTAAATGTAATTTAGGAGGGTAAATTGACAGGTCATCCCAGACCCTAATTTAGGGAGGCCAGACTATTATTTATAAGGGAGGTTAGTGCCTTACGTGTTCACTCACTAATGAGCTCTGCAATAAGAAAGAAAAGTGTGCAAGTCTTGGAGGAGTAGCTATTGCAACTGGGGGTGACATCATAGAATGTTTGATGGTCTATCTCTTGGTATCTCTTGGTCAAATGGTGCACTACTCTTTCCTCTTCTGCTTTGTTAGTTCTCTCTTGGAGAAAATCATTATTCTTGGTTCACTAATATATATTGAGGAAGTTTGTTGGGTTTTCTTCCCCTAGAGGTTTTCCTAGGATAATCTCTGTGTCTCTCTTATTTTTGTGATTGTCTCTCTTTCAGTGATATTATATATGCAGCTAATGTGCTAAATGATTGTAATAATAAAGAAGAACAGTAACTATTAGTTGTATGAGTAAAATATCAACAACAAGGATTGGGTTGGTGGTGCCTATGTAAAAACAACGAAGAAACAATTATGCATTTGTTTTTTACCTGCTCTTTCATAAATGAAGTAAGGAGATATTTCTCAAAGTTTCTGGGCCTCCAATTCATATGGAACGAAATATCCATTGAAAGGGCCTGGAAAACCTGTTTAAATCAAATATATTATAAAGCTGTAAAATCTCTTCCATTACTAATCATTTGGGGAGTTTGGTTGGCTCGCAATTTGCTCATTTTTCAAGAAAAACCCACAGTTCTTGAAGTAACAACAACACAAAGTTTGGAGATTCTCTCATACTATCAGCAAGAAAAAGTTTTATAGGGCATCCAAGTGGTACAGGAGGAAGAAATCGATAAATCCAATCCATGGGGATTTTTTGATGGATCATCTCATAATTTTGTGGGTGGTGGAAGAGCGATTCTTTGTCTTTCTGACTCCCATTTCTTCAAGATCTCCTTGGGACTAGGTGAAGGATCAAACAATTATGCAGAACTCGTGAGTTTAAAATTTCTTCTCATTTTTTCCATCGAAAATGGATGTAAGGAAATACGTGTATTCGATGATTCTATGACAGTGAAAAACTTGTCAAGGGTGTATATTTTAACCTTGTACAATATTTTATCCGAAAATGATCTTTAAAGACTTGGTTGAGTTTTAAGCATCTGTTCAATTACCATTTAGGAATTAAGGAAATATGAAGAACTTGATGAGAGAATATAGCATCCATCATAAAAAAATGCATATCAGAACATAACCATAAAGAACAACAAGGTTGTTAACGCAGTTCGGCAAGACTGCCTATGTCTCTTGGCCTTTGTCTCGGTGGGGGGGGATTTCTTATTTATATTCAATGATTCAAAAGTACATCATAAGTGTATCAAAAGGATTACAAACTGGTATGGTTGTGTTTGTATCGACCTCAAGAATCCAACACAACTGACGGCACTGAAAAAGGTTGAGCATAGCTCCCGAAATTGGCCTCCAAAGTTTTCTTTCTCAATGGCTTCCCTGCATAAAAATGGCTTCAAGATTCACAACCTCATCATCATTATACCAATATGAACCTTGTGGTCTGTCAAAAACCTCTTATTTATATAGGATTTGAGTTGGTGATCCTATCCCAACTTCCTCCCAAAATCTGGCCTCAAATCAGGCTCTAGATCCCCAGTTTTGGGCAAAAATATCCCAAAATATGCATAAAAAACCCAAAAAATCATAATATATAGTTTGGAAACCCAATTTTGGAAAAATGTTGGGTGCAAACCCCTTTCTCCGAGCTCCTGGTCATATGGATCGCTGCCATATTTCCCTAGGTTGATTGGTGGCACGTTGTCCCCTTATCCTTCGGTCCTGATCATGTGGGTATGGCACATGTGGCCATGGCCTTAACTCTCCACACACCCAAATCCACAGTGCTTAGTCCTTGGTCCTTAGCCTCCAATCGTGTGGGGTGCCAAGTGGCCTCACGTTGGCCCCCTCCAACCAAGGCTTAGCCCAAAAACACTGTCAACTGCAATTTTAAATAAAATTTCACCACTTGGCATACCAAGTCACAACGAAGCTCAGTCAGTTCGCCCCCTTTCGCGAAGATGTGGATCCTCCTAGAGGTTACGGGTTCAAATCCCTCGGAGTATCAACAAAATTTTTGGCCTAGGAAATATTGGAAAAATCCAAGGTGCCACGTGGCACCCTCTGATTGGGCCACGTGTCACCCTGTGATTGGTCTGTACGGTACAGTCAACTTGCACGGTCAATTGCCATGTCACTACCGTACAACCACGTGTTGTGCCACGTCAACATCCATAATTCCAAGTTACCTGCCACATCAGCATCTATACAACCACCTATTATCTGTATTGCCATGTGTCATCCTATCCTTAGGCCACGTCACGTACGGACTTCCACGTGTCACATTCGTATAGTTCCACGTGTCATTTTTGTACTGGTCCAACTCAGTCCGAAAACACCAAAACTGAGTGACACATGTCACCTCATCATGCTTCCACATGCCCCTACTAACATCATCATGATGTCATGCTAACATCACCTATCGTATTGTTGACGTCAGCAGTACGGTTTGTTGACTTTGACCAGTTTGAATTTTTGCATGTTTGGGAAATCAATCAGAACGTGATAACTTTCGCATACGGTGTCCATTTTTGGAAAACATTATATGATCGGAATCAGCGCGACGAACCTGACACAATGGCGTTGGTTTTGTCCGATCTCAATAACTTTGATTTTTAGGCCTTCCTGGATCCATTTTGGATCAATATTTTACTGCAAACATATTTTCAATAAAAGAACAAAAAAGATACAATGGAAAATACACACATTACACAGAGATTTTTCCCTTGGAAACCCAAACAAAGAAAACCAACATATTTTATATTCATTCATAGTGATACATTTTTTACAATACAATATACAAAAAAACATCGGCAAAAACCATGTGCCAAAAAATTGCCCAACAATGGACATGAAAATTGAGGTGACACAAAAAACAAGGCAAAAATGTGACACGTTTCCCAAGGGAAAAAATTATCAAGGGCATTGCCGCCCTATGTGCCCAATGCAATGTAGAAGGCACTAGAGCTAGTCATGCAAAGAATATAACACAGACCCAACATTCTCCCACTTGTTTTTTTCTTTGCATATAGGGGGTTACAGGGCTACATAGTCAACAATCCAAGGAAACAATGCCCATGTATCCTCTACACCAAGAGAACTTCTCAGTTCTCATAGATTTTGTTAATGAATTCTCAACATTATTCAAAGTGTCCACCTTCATCAAGAACACTTTATTTTCTTCAACCATGTCTCTCACAAAGTGATATTGAATATCAATATGCTTTGTCTTTGAATGATAAGTTGGGTTCTTCACCAGAAAAATTGCACTCTGACTGTCACAATCTATCCTCACAGATTGTTGTACCAACCCAATACCTGAACACAATATTTTCAACCATATTAGTTCCTGACTTGCATGAGTGGCTGCCATGTATTCAGCTTCTGTAGTTGAAAGTTCCACTACATCATGTCTTTTGCTCCTCCAAACAGGTTAAACACATACCCACTTGTAGTTCTCCTATGATCCAAATCTCCAACTCAGTTTGCATCCACAAAGCCATGTATGTCCAACACTTTGTCTAATCCTGGTCTTCCTTGGTAGCACAATCCATAGCTAGCAATACCACGCAAATACCTAAAAACCCTTTTTATTGTTGTCCAATGCTCCTTCCTCGGTTTTGACATATACCTTCTCAAAACTCCCATTGCATGTGCAATGTCCGGTCTAGTACAAACCATTGCATACATCAAACTTCCAACTGGACTTGCATATGGAGCACGAGACATGTCCTCCTCCTCTTCTTGTGTCTTGGGACACTGATCTACAGATAACTTTACACCAACAGGAATAGGGAACTTGACCAATTTACACTCCTGCATATTAAACCTCTGCAATATTGTCTCGACATATTTTCTCTGATTTAACCAGAGTTTCCTATTTTTCCGATCTCTTTTAATTCCCATTCCCAAAATGAAATTTGAAGCATCGATATCCTTCATGTCAAATTTAGAGGACAACTAAGTTTTCACATCCTGGATAAACTCCTTGTTGTTTCCTATCAACAACATGTCATCCACATACAAGACCAAATAAATTAAATGATCACCAATTAATTCAAAATACACACAATGATCCTCTTTGCTTCTTGTGAAGCCAAGTCCCAACATATAAGTATAAAATTTTTGATACCACATCCTTGGCGATTGTTTTAAACCATACATGGACTTTTTCATCTTGCATACCAACTCCTTCTTTCTCTTCACAACAAAGCCTTATGGTTGCTTCATATAGATTTCTTCTTCCAGATCCCCATGTAGGAATGTTGTCTTCACATCCATCTGTTCTATTTCAAAATCAAATGTTGCATCAACAGATAACAAAAATCTTATAGAAGTTAAATTATCAACAGGAGAAAAAATTTCACCAAAATCAATTCCCTCAACCTGGGAATAACCCTTTGCTACTAACCGAGCTTGTATTTCTCCACTTTTCCTTCTGCATTCAGCTTCTTTTTAAATACTCATTTGTTGCCAATGGGCTTTCTTCCAGTCGGAAACTCCATTAGATCTTGTTGATGGGGTTTAAATCCCTTGACTCAACAGTAGGAACCAAACCCGCCACCGAGGCCCAATTAGACTCTGCAGCGTTTAAGATGGAATGGTTCTCCAGATATTGCAATCCGGCCAATTTATCGATGGGCTTTGTGTTTTCTTGTGAAGGCTCTTCCTTCAGTTAAGAATTTTCTTCTCTGTATTTTCTCTTGAGTGGGGCTGGTATGAGAGACGCAAGCCAGTATAAACCAACTTGACTAGTAACAGGATTAAGCTTTAACTACTGGGAAGAAGCTGAGCTTGGGATAACCCGTTGCTCAACATGCAGACAGTGATTCTATACCAAAGGGCCTAGTACTAATACATTAACCAAATGAGCATCCAATTACTGTCTAAGAAACTAATTATCGGAAAGAAAGCACATATGTGATAAGATGATGGAAAGCAAAATAATTCATCTACCATAACCATGAATCACATAATAACACAATGATTTATCTCCATCGTGAAAGAAAAGAAAATCAAGACATTGCACTAGATAACTTGACAACAGAATTAGTTGTTCTTACTCATTACTGCATCATTCATGAAACAGGATAGGAAGTAGTTCTTCTCCAAGTGGAATCACATTGCATCTGATGGAAATAGTTTGTCTCTGGTCCAGAAGGACTTCTAAATTCATAGCAGTCTCAAAATAATTCTCCACAGCAAAAAAGAAGGAGTTCTTACAACAACCATCGACCCTTGACTAATGTTGGAAGATTGGTTGTTGTCATTGATGTCAACCCTAGTCATGGGTTTTGGACCGCAAGATTGATAAAGGTAGTTGGACATGAAGGACAATTCACATGCATATACAACACCCATGAATGGATAGTATACATCATGTTGTTTCCGATGGTCTGTGGCATGTCACGTGGATCCTCATGGTTGAGGAGAAATGATTTTTTTAAGATGACAAAGTGAATTGAAGAAAGAAGTACATGTAGGCCCTGAAGATAATTAACGAAAAGAATTATAAAATAAGAAAGTGTCAGGTCGACCCTAATGTTAAAATTAAGTGACATAAATGGTATAAATAAACATCATTAGACATTCATTTTGATACAATTTGAATTTCAGAGGAAATAAGAAGTAAAGAAGGTCGGATTTCAAGGGAGGATGAAGTCTTTTGGTGATGTGTTCTAAGGTATGTTATTTTCAGCTCATCTTACCATTTTTGCTATAACTTTTTTTCTAGAATGATTCAGATGGTGAAATCGCTATGGTATTGAGAAGACATATCAAGGTACATTTGGTAAAATTTTCAACCTTGATTCACTATAATTATGGAAATACACTTTGTGGAAGATAGGGTTTGTGACCAGTCCCGAAGCTAGTCAATAAACAGGTGTTCCAGGTAAAATAGTCATAACTTCTTCATAGAGAATCCAAATGATGTGGGGAAAATTTCATTGGAAATAGTATGGACTATAGTTTCTTTTGTGCGATTTTCAGAATTGGATGTTAAATATTGAGCGTGGAGCATTCTGTACAAGTTCGGTATCCTGAATAGACCAGAATTGAATAAAGTCTAGCATTATTTCTATAACTTCTTTTTGGGGAGGATTCAAGGAGTGAAACTTGGAGGAGTTTCAGAGAATACATTGAGTAATATTATATACAGGTTCAAAGTACTCCAATAATTGAATAATTGTAGAAATTGAAGAAGTCTCAGGAAGCATTATCAGGTTCTATGTGATGATTGGTTGATGGTGATGATTTAATGTAAAGTTGTATTATCTCTCATATATTCTTGGGTGGAAGGAAGGGGCAACGATGGAGAGTTCAACTCTCTCTTGATATTGGAGGATTGTATCTTCCTCTTGGAGGTTTATCCTTCCTTTTACATTTGGAAGTTGTAGCTACCTTTGGAAGTCACTACTTCCCTTGAACAATAACTATTGATTATTTCTCATATATTGTGCATGGTGTATTGTGGTGTATTGGTGTAACTCTTATACTATTGTTCATTTCTCATTGGATAT
>ML814650.1:49979-75605 GCA_009831015.1 Picea engelmannii
TCATATATTGTGCATGGTGTATTGTGGTGTATTGGTGTAACTCTTATACTATTGTTCATTTCTCATTGGATATAGTTGAATGGTTTAAGTATAAGTTGAAAAAGGTTTTAAATTGTACTTGATACTGATTCACCCCTCTCTCAGTATCAACAACTAATTGGTCGATGTCCTTATCTATAATATAAAATTCAGTAGAAATTAACGACTAAGTACAGTTTGAACCAAACAAAAATCGCCACATGGCGTGATCATCCAATAGTTTCTTTAACAGTTCACCTAAGATATTTCTTGAAAAGGGTGACTTCTTTCGTATTCAGATCAACTGATAAACAGATCTTCACAGGTTTGGGCCCATGGTAATTTGTTTTGTTCCATTGGGGCTGCATATATTCCTCTGATATATGATGCATGGGCATGATACTTTGTCAAACTGGCATTCAGCTGTTGCAGCATGGTTCGAGCTCTGATCGGGCATTCTGCGAATTGTTGCACTTGTTCTTAGCCCTTGACCAAGTTTTGGGAGATTCTTGATCATAGTGACCTATTTTGGGACTTCGACAGCCTGTCAAAGGGTGAGTGCAAGACGAAGCGGATATTAAGGGATCTCGGCCCACTTTTGGGTCCTTTTCAAGTTTTTGGGAATATGTAACGAGAATGGGATGTCGCCCCATGGGTTTACCCATGTTTATGCCTATTTTGTATGTATAAATAGAAGGTTAGGAAATGTAATATGTAGTGGAATAGTGCACCTATGTGATGTGAATGTATGCTAAGTGCAAGTAGAGTCTGGAAGCGCTTTGTGCATGATTGTAAGAGACTCGCAGAGCTAAGTGTAGGTCCTTGTAACAGATTGTGGAAGGCTTAGTGTTGTAATGCAAGGAAGAAGGATCTAGCGAGTTGCGCAGATCTTTTGTCCTATGTGGAGTAAGGGTTTTGATGGCTTTGTGCTTGTAACTGATTGACTAAAGACAATAAAGAAGAAGAGTTGGTGGACATAGCCCCAGGGTGGGGGTGAACCACGTAAACATTGTGTTGTCTTGCATTGTGCTTGTCTTAATGTGTTTATGTCTTCTTTTGCGAAGTGCTTTGAGATGATTAGATAGATCTGCTTATGCTTAGTTATAATGATGTATAATAATGTTAGATCTGATCTGTATGAATATGTTGAGTGCTTGATCTTCTAGATCTAACCTATTTATTGATGCTAAGTGCTTAAGTACATTATATCAGTGTGAATGCTACGAAGTCCTGTTTTATAAGCGAAGTGATTATCGATTGTATATTGAGGAACTGACGGTGCTAAGTGATTTTTTAAGTATTATAATCACATATATGTGTCCCAGCTAAGGTTGCAGACACCTGAGTCTTGCAACCACCCCTGCCTCTACCTCGAGTGAGACTTCATCTGCTTCGCAGGTATTTCCAAATAGGCCAGTAGTTAGGGATTTATTGGTGTGTTGTTGTAGCATTGAACCCTGGGTCTGCCCCTATTCCAACAAATGGTTTCGTTGTCGGGACTTGAAACTGTGATTGCTGGGAATTGAGAAAGAAGAAGCTCTATACAAAGATTCATCATGAAATTGTGAAAGCCATGTGCATAGATCTGTGCCCTAGTGTGCAGTATTATACTTGACTTATAAAGCTCTATGCTAAAAGAAAGAAGCATAATCTAAAGAAAAGAGGTCGGATCTGAAGAAAAGAAGCAAGATCTGAAAGCTTTGTGCTCTAAGAAAGGCAAAAGTGAGAATTTTTTATTAAAAGAGGTAAGATATGTAAGCTATGTGCTCTGATAAAGGTAAGAATAGTTAAAAAATTTAGATCTGGAACCTTTGTGCTTTGTAGAAGTAAGATAAGTGGAAATTTTTGTTTCTAGATTATGGATCTAGGTATGTTTAATAGAGCTTGTCCTAGTTTGAAAACTAGGGTATTAATAGATTAAAGAACATTTGATATGACTAGATCTGATAAGAATAGTGAAAGATATGTTATACCTATGCATAGAAAGAATGTTTAGACTAACAAATGGATACAGGATCCTAGAAAGAATTTATTTCAGGTTAGCTCCTATGATCCTAGCACACAGTACAGGAGAAGTTGGGGATCATTTAAAAGAAATAGAGGATTAACCCTCTATTACAGCTGTAGAAAACCGGGACATATTGATAAGGCATGCCCTGGGAGAAGACCTGGTTGTCTTTGTTGCAAAGCTATGAACCATGAAGTGTTGGATTTCCCTAGAATGATTGCTAAGCTTGAAAGTATGAACATAAGACAAGAAAACCCTAAGGCAGATCCAGAAACTAAGGTTATAGCAGAACCCCAGAAAGAATCAGAGAAGGTATTACTACAGATGAAAGAAACCTTGAGTGACCACCGACATGTTAGATTATCAGAGATCTTTAAAGACAAGGAATGCCTTGAAGCAAGAATAGGAGACTTCGACATTGATTGTGTTCTAGATGAGGAAACACAAGTGAATATCATGATAGAGAGAACTTGGGAAGCTATAGGAAGGCCAGCTATGATTCCTTCATTAGGAGGAATAGGGTTATTCAGAGGAAAACTGGTAAACCTATGTGGAAAGCTCACTCAGATATCTATGAATGCCAATGGAACTTCGACAGAAGAATATTTTGAGATTATTCAATTTATTGAGGACCACACCTCGTTTACCATGTTAGTAGGGAAACCTTGGATTGGAAGAGATCAAGCCAGACGAAAAAAAGAAAAAGAATTTTTAGAGTAGAAGAAACAAGAGTTAAAATATTTCATGACTAGAAGGATCACATACTTGATTGAAGAACAGGAGAGCAGATCGAAGTTGTTTAACACTAGAAACCCATATGTCAAAGCTGGAAAAAAATTATAAGACTCACAGGAGACTAAAGTACCTATCTCAAATAAAGAAAATGTGTTACCCCTGACACCTAGGAAAAAATCTCAACAGCGCGCAGTGACCATGTCCAATGGCGATAACAATCAGAATGGAAAAAGGACTACCGAGACAAAGCTCACTGGGAGGAAGGCTAGAAAGCTAAGTAAGAAGAGAGCTAAGTTTGAAAAGTTATAGAAGGGAACTTCATAGACAGAAAATTTGCAGAATGGGAGCTTCGTCGGGATACCAGAACAGTGACACATGGCACTTTGCCATGGCGAGGCAATATAGTCGTTGGGACCGATATATCCGTTTGATTGTCGCTCTGAATAGGTTGGAAAGAATTTATAGCTCGACACCAGACCGTTGGACCACGCCATAATGGACATAACAAGAGTTAATGAGGCTTCATACCCGTTACAAGCGAACCATTGCTGAGTTGCCTATTTATCCCATCGCGCCATGCACAGAGAACACTTTTGCTAACTAAGAATTTGAGCCCGCAAACCAAGTGAATTGTATACAATGATCATTTCCCTCTTGTTATTTATTCTAGTGAAGTATCTGAGTTTATTGTGAACCTGATATTATTAATCCCGAGCGCGTATGTCCGACGAGCTCATCGCAGTTGAAGAATCAGTAACAGAATTACTCCTCGACTTGATGACTGAAAGAGTCGTGTCGGATAAAGGATTTTCTACTAATCTATAAGCATCATCGACGAGACGACTGTCGACCTCTCCTTCCACTGCTCGAGCCAGACCATCACAGCCCGCAGACGAGAAGAAAACCAAGCACAGAGACGATCTCACAAATTCTAAGTTGATTCCGAGCATTTACCCACCTATCTACCACCTCTAAGCGGCGTAATAAATCAAGACAGTGTGCCTAGGGACTTTGAGTACGAATTGGTCACTGCGTACCTCCCAAAGGGGATATGCGCAGTTCACGTAGATCAAGAAAAGATAGTAGCATTGAAGTTTAGCGACTTCAACCTCGGTGACAGTAAGGTCTACAGCATGCTCGCCCCACATAAGTACCTGACCAGGACAAAAGGAAAGAATTCAAAGATCATCAATCATGAACCCATAACCTCATGCAGTCCACACTGCTCAATGTCATGAAGATTCCTCACTTCAGAAGACACCAATAAGTGAATGCATGCGTCAAGATGTTGTTGTCCTGTTACCATGGCAAATACTTGTTGTTAAATCATCGTATCATAGTGGATCCGACATTGATCAATCGGATCACAAGGATGAGTATGCAAGGCCCTGACCCACAGGATTTCTACCTCGGAAAAACCATGGATCGTGCTTTAGTTCAAAGGATAAAAGACACCTACGGCGATGTCGAGAAAGGCATGTGAGGCTACAAGGTAGATTCTATCCAAAGCGGCACAGTGTGCATCGCCTGTCAATTGATCGTGGGAAAGTTAGTCTGCAAGAACTGACCCACCCAAGTCACTGGTTTTGTAGTCAACCTCGCAGGGAAGTGCGCGGAGGGCCTACAAATGAATTGGGAAAAGTACCTCGTTAACCAGTTGGAACTGGATTGTAGGGAAGCGCAAGATCAAGGATATGAGTTCCACTTCAGTTGGCTTCTAATCCTGATTGCTTTCATCGCATGGGAGATGCCGGAAGGTGCGACCTTCCCAGACATCGAGCCTTTTAAACCTCTCGTCGTGAAGTTCAGTACACTATGGTATTCCAGTGACATGAACAAGCAATGGCAGTCAAATTATTTATTCCACACATATTACAATTAGTTGAAGTTAGTTATCCAATCCAAGCCTCGCATCGCGCCAAATACTCTCAACAGGTTTCGGCCTTTAATGAAATTCAGCGCGGACCACCATTTCATTTATATTACAGCGTGCGTTGATGAGCACAAGCAACAAATTCAGTCTTACTACAAGCTTATAGAGGAGGAATTAGAAGAAATCACCAAGGACTGGTCAGCGGATCTCCTCATTCTAGAAGACCCTGCGTAGATATTTGATTTAGACAATCCATAAACTGTGTCGGATACACCCAGACCTAGCAAGATAAATAAGACCTAAGAGGTCCATGATTTAGATAGCGCATCTGTGAAGACCACTTCCATGTCAGTAGAGAAAGGAGGATATGGTGGAGAGATAGATGGCACAAAAGTTGAACAGAAGAAAGGTGAAGTTACACCACCTAGAGACAAGGAGGATCCCTCAAAGAAAAGGAAGGTTCCCTGCCGAAACCTTCCTCCCGAAAGAAAGTGAAAGAAACCATGACCAAAATGCAGACCATCCTCACCTCCGACGACTTCGATTTTATCATAGCATCCCTGAATGATGCTTCGCTGGAGATAGCAGAGAAGAAAGAAGCTAAGCAGGAGGAGGTGTTCCATCGGATTAAGGATGAGCTCCAAGGAGTGCAGTAGGCACTACAATCCAACCACGCAGTCTCCACTGCGCCTCTATCAGTAGGAACATCAGAACTAGGAGATGAGCCAGCTCAACTCCACTGCATCGTTGATACAATTGAAGCTTGCCTTCGACGAGCTCAGGAAGAAACAGTGCAAGCTACCCAGGATTTGGCACAAGTACAGGGAGACCTTGTAGAACAACCCAATACTACAGAACGGGAAAAGTTTTCTCTGCAAGCGAAGTGGGATGAAGAAAAAGCACAACTGCAGAAAAGAAAAGAACAATTGCTCACAGAGAAACTCGAAGTAAAGTAAATGGTTCACAGATCACTTCTCTCTGTGATAGTTGTAGAATTAAAGACCGAATAGTAAGTTCCACAGCAGGTGGCACAACTTGAAGAAGTAATCCAGCAGCTCCAACAACGCATAGAAGACTTGGAGCTACGCACTGTGCCCAAGACCCCTCAAGATGTAAGAGACCAAAGAGAAGCAACTGCCTAGAGCACAGTTGACAGACTAAAATCTCTTGCCTTGGAGTGCAAGCAGTTGAGTAACCGTAGCACCCAAACATATGCAAACCTCACCGAGAATCCATAATTACAAGCATTAGAGTCGCAGCTCAAGGAATTGAAGTAGCACGCAGACACACTACAGGCGTAGTTGAAGGCCTTGTTGGTCGTGGAAAGAATGAAGTAGTCTTAGGAGCAATGCACCACCCAGCAGCAAATCCATACGATTCAAAGCAAAGTGATGGAAGTTACTCAACAGCTTCAACCAGTACAAGATAAGGCGTGCCAATTATTCACAGAGGTTGAAATTTGAGGAGCAGAGCTAGAACAGGTTGTCATCACAGTAAAACAGCGCCTAGAAGGGCCCGTGAACGACGCAATGATCCAGGATTTCATCGAGCAAGAGGTCGTCGCACATTAGTAGGTCGAAGCAGCTAAATCCAAGCTCGAGGCCTTTGAAGCAGAACCGGTCAGACCAGAGTGACTCGGGACGAGTCATAGGTGAGTGTTGGGGGCCTGTTGGCCCTTGACCAAGTTTTGGGAGATTCTTGGTCATAGTGACATATTTTGGGACTTCGATAGCCTGTCGAAGGAGGAGCGCAAGATGAAGTGGAGATCAAGGGATATCGGCCCACTTTTGGGTCATTTTTGGGTTTTTGGGAATATGTAACAAGAATGGGATGTCGGCCCATGGGTTTACCCATGTTTAGGCCTATTTTGTATGTATAAATAGAAGGCTAGGTAATGTAAGAAGTAGTGGAATAGTGCATCTATGTGATGTGAATGTATGCTAAGTGCAAGTAGAGTCTGGAAGCGCTTTGTGCATGACTGTAAGAGACTCGTAGAGCTAAGTGCAGGTCCTTGTAACAGAATGTGGAAGGCTTAGTGTTGTAACGCAAGGAAGAAGGATATAGCGAGTTGTGCAGATCTTCTGTCATGTGCAGAGTAAGGGTTTTGATGTCTTTGTTCTTGTAACCTATTGATTGAAGACAATAAAGAAAAAGATTTGGTGGATGTATCCCTAGGGTGGGGGTGAACCACGTAAACATTGTGTTGTCTTGTTTTGTGCTTGTCTTAATGTGTTTATGTCTTCTTTTGCTAAGTTATTTGAGATGATTAGATAGATATTCTTATGCTTAGTGCTAATTATGTATAATAATATTATATTTGATACGTATGAATATGTTAAGTGCTTGATCTGTTAGATCTGACCTATCTATTGATGCTAAGTGTTTAAGTACGTTATATCAGTGTGAATACTGCGAAGTCCTGTTTTATAAGCGAAGTGATTATCGATTGTATATTGAGGAACTGGCGGTACTAAGTGATTTATTAAGTATTATAATCACATATCTGTGTCCTAGCTAAGGTTGCAGACACCTAAGTCTTGCAACCACCCCTGCCTCTACCTTGGGTGAGACTTCATCTGCTTCGCAGGTGTTACCGAATGGGTCAGTAGTTAGGGCTTTGTTGGTGCGATGTTGTAGCATTGAACCCTAGGTCTACCCATATGCCAATACTTGCCCTGGCCTAGCATCGATTATCTTTTTGCATTCTTCAGCCCATAGCAAGTCTTGTTCAGCATGCGTCTGGAACACGTCGCTCAGGTTGATAAATTCATCGGGGGTGTAGAACTCAGGGAGCCTGACAGCCTTCATTACTTTATTAATTTTACCCTAGTGTTTCTGACACTTGGCCCATTTCTCTTGGATTTCTCGGTGTGGGTCCCAGGACATATTAGCTCGGTACTCGACAGATCTCTTCATGCATTCGAGACTACTTTTGCATACCAGTCGAATGTCATGTCTTTCCTGTTCTCGACCCTGTTGGACTGCCTCAATATATTCGAGTCTCTCTACTGCTTGTTGTGCATTTTCATGCCATCACTCCATCTCTTTGCACGTCATGAGTGCCATGAGATTGTCCTCTTGGAACTCAACTATGTTCATGATTAACAGGTGCCTTTCCTTCTTGAACTCGTTGTAAACGTCATTGAACTCACCTTTCAGATACACAACAGTTTGCGTAGTGCTCTTGTAGTACTCGGCCAGATGGTGCATGTGCTCTAGCTCCTTTAAGGTGGTGGCTAATTCCTTTTCATCCATCCTAGATCTATCCTAGGCGGCATCGGAGAGAGATTTTCCCATGCCGATCAGTTTAGACGTATGAGCTTCTGCTATGTTGATTAATTTTTATTCTTTGGTAACTAAGATGGAGTGATCCAAGGTGATCCTTCTCTTCTTTGCAGTCCTTTGAATGATGGCCTTTCTCTTTTGATCACAGGAGATCGCATAGATGTCTGCTACCTCATCTATCGGTTCTCGTATCTGATGATCACCCCATGTGAGCTTGTTTCCCAGGCTCCCAGCAGTGTATATTTGTTCAAGAGTGGACTCTTGAACTTCTTCGCTTTGCCTTGTAGATATGACCTCTACTTGTCTCTCGTCGGGGACTTGAATATTGGGCAGAATAGAGATGGCGGGTATAGACTCGTTACTTACTTGCTCATCGTTTGTAGAACTGTCGATTTCCTTTTGTAGAGGTTCGTCACTCATACCTACTTTTACTTCCTGTTCGTCAGACTCTCTTGTGTCAAGGCCACCTTTAGCTCTTATTTCCCTTTGTGAGACCTCCTTGTCTTGAACCTCGGGCTCAGGGGAAGAGGTTTTCTCGGGACCTTCTTCTTCTTAAACGCACATCGGGGAGCCGTGAGCAGGCTCCAGACTCTCGTTGTCGTTGTATATATGTATAAGTGTGCTCAAGGGATTGGGTGCTTGTTTTTCTATCGACACCCATCATGTCTCTGGTTTATTTGTCCCTCCTTATGAGGGATTGATCGGTGATGTTGTGGATTCAGGGTTGCCTATCCCATTGGTGTATCGGGAACTGTGGAACCAATATTGTTTGACTCTGTCGGGATGCTTCAGATGATAGTTGAAACCGCAGGTCTTATGATAAGGTACGGATCATCTTGCATTCGCTTCATTAGTAGTTGGGTTTGCTGATATAAAATCACACCCATCTCTTGTGCAGCTTGATCTTCAGGGAGATCCCTGATTAAAACTGGGGATTCATGATAAATCGTCACCACCTCGATGCCCTCCTGGAGATCGCCTATTTCCTTACTGGATTCAGATGTTGTAGTTCCTTCCTGAGCCCTGAGAATTTCTTGGGTTGCCTGCTCCAAAGATGTCGCTTGTTCTTCCAAACTCATAGCTTTGAATCTAGTTGTTCGAGGATCAGCCCTTCTTGACGCCACTTCATCCCAATCTTGAGCATTTTCGGTGAAGATTTCATCTTCGAACCGATCATGGGCATAGGGCCAACAGGATGATACCTACGATGCATGTTGCAATATCAGTGCCTTGGGGTCATGCTTGCGAAATCGGTCGTTTTGGAATCGAAATTCGAATTGACCTAGCCCAAGTTGCTTAGCATGCGCGGTGTCTTTGACCATGTAGAAGCCAATATGAAACCCATACGGTATGAAGGCCCGCTTCTTGTCTTTTACTAAAGTTGCATTGTATCCTTGCAGGAAGTTTTGATAAGAGATCTCCCCTAACACTAGTCGATCGGGAACATAAATGGGTAATAAGTGGGGTGCCTCTATAG
This sequence comes from Picea engelmannii, assembly GCA_009831015.1. Classification (NCBI taxonomy): domain Eukaryota; kingdom Viridiplantae; phylum Streptophyta; class Pinopsida; order Pinales; family Pinaceae; genus Picea; species Picea engelmannii. Next base: position 59,376 of record ML814650.1, read on the forward strand.
CGACGAAAACCATGGTGTTGGTTTCTTTCTCATCTAAATACCAGTGACCAACTTTGGCAATAACCTTCTTTGCTACATCTGACAACCTAGGGCATTCTTTCCTGAATAGCAAGAAATAAATGTGTGTAATAAATTGATCGCAGATAATAGCATAGGACTTTTTGTACCTGTTTTCCCATAAGATGTTGAAATATACATGGACCGAGAGCTCTGAAGAGTGCCAATTTAGGTTCATCCTAGAGAAATCGTTTCTATCACAAACAATGTCTAGCAAATATGAAGCCATGTAGAAGGTGGGATTATCTCCTTCCTTTAACACCTGAGCTTGCAGGTGCTCGGCTGTTTGGAGATAATGGCATCCCAATTGAAGCCCGTGCCTAAAATGGTGACTGTGAAAGTTAGGGGCATCCAAGCCTCTGAGAACCAGGAGAAATCTTTCTCCCCATGCAACCTACAGAGTAGGGCCATGAGATATATGTATGGTTCTTTGAGATTGACCGTCGAGTACCAGTTGATAGTCCGGTTCGTGAATTTTTTGTCTTCTCTCCACCATAATGCCATGATTTTTTTGGTATCGTGCAATGCATAGAAGCTCAGAACGAAATCAGTGCTCAACTTTAGCTCATACTCCCTGAGCTTGTAGTAACTCTGAACCTCTGATGGCAGGAAAACCCCAACGCATTCATCGTTATCATCATTAATCAAACATTTGTGTGCATCAGTGTGGTCAATCAGCCACTTCAAGAGCTCAATGAAAGGAAATATCAGAGACCAGCTTGCCACCATGTGCAGATAAGCCCTGCAAATATTTGGGAGGACCTCGTCATCAAGCTTCCTTGCATCAGGATCGTTGTGCGGGGTATATTCAAGGGGTTCTTCTTTCTTGATTTTCTTGAACACTTCTTCCCAACGAGGAAAATTTGTCTTGGCTCCAATACTTCCATCTGTGTCTCCGAAAGTTGGGGGTTGGACAAAGGGCTCCTTGGTGATAGTCTTAATGACAGACACCGTCTTGGAAGCGAACTCTAATTGTCTTTCAACTGCTGGGGAGGAGCCTTCTCCTACTTCTGATTCTTGTAGTTTTGGAACTCTCGGTGATTTCCTAGTGGAGGGATTCCTCGAAGGCATTGTACCCTGCAATTAAAAAAATGCCCTTTAAACACATATACAGAGTAGCACTGGGTGAGGATATATAAAATGGAACATAAGAACACCATTAGGGGATACATGCATGTAACGCTTACTAAGATAATTGTTTAATACTCACTGAACTTTGGGTGTTTCCTCCGAACTATTAGCTTCGCTCTTCTGTTTGTTATGAATTTCTTGCTGCGCAGAATAGGATCATACACAATGAATCGAACATGATATAACTGGAGAAATACTACCAGTCATATCAATTAGTTAATACGAGTAATGAATGCAGATTCAAAATAAACTACTATCAGATTTCTGCAAATAAATCTTAGTTGGTCGACGACGGAGGTGCGAAGGAAGATACATTGTATCGACGTGTTTAGTGGTTCCTTTTGATTCACACACGAATTGGTAACTAATGCGTGATCCATGAATTAACTACTAGCTTTGAATGTGGTGTATCTAACACATTTAGGGGTTAAACGTCTCGTCACGTCACATCACTCTGGCGTATAAATTGGGGATCGGCTACTATCTGAGTGTATACTTATATAGATATCCTCTTGATAAAAATTCCAACGTCGACGATATCGGAGTTGGTGATCGGGGAAAGTTTTGGTATGCAGCTTATGGGCGGGTCCTCATCTTCATGAACCTTCATTGTCGAAAACATTTCGAGCGTCGCCGGTTGGTGGTGTGACTCCTCTTCTTTGTGCAACGCTTACTATTACACCTTTCCGCCGAAGCCGAATAGATCAGTCTTTGAGAAGATCCTTCCCAGGGCTTATTCGTAGAAAAGAAACACCTTCATCGGTCGACGCCGATGAAGGTCGGCACTCGGCTACTTTGACTTCTCAAACGGTTTTCGCCACCTTTAACTTTTACCGATACCAAACTTCTCAAGCGAGTCGGGGAAAATTCTGTGTCGTCGATTCCTTGAGTGGTTGTTAATTCCCTTTTAGAGTTAGGATGATTCTTTGTTGTATGTTCAAGTAAACTTCAATGAATTCAAATATTAAACATAAAAGATAAGAGAAAGTAACAATTTCATAACTGAAGTGAAAACAGACAATGCAAAAGATCGAGTGGTGCCCAAAAAGAAAATGGTCATAGATTTTTTTTAGGGTGTGTTGAGTGCTCAACAGATCCCAAGCCTCATTCTTATCCAAGGCTGCCATTTCTTCATCCATGGCCTTTTTCCATAGATTTCCATCCTCTGAATCCACTGCCTCCCTGACAGTTCTAGGATCATCATCAGTAATAGACAAAGAAAAATTTGAACAGAAATTAGATGGAGTATACCTTTCCGGTAGCCTTCTTTCTCAAACCGATCTCCTCAATACTAGAGTATGAGGATCTTCTTCTTCTGATTCATGTTCTTCTGTAGAGTCTGATTCATCATCCTTTAAATAAAAATCGATTATCTCTTGTTCTTCCTTACTTGGTAGGACTTCATGTTTAACAACATCCTTCATTTCTCTAAATGCAACATCTCGGTTAAACACTACCTTCTTAGTTTCTAGGTTCCAAATCTTATAACCTTTGAGACCATGTTTATACCCAATAAAGATAAACTTTTCAACCTTCTAATCTAGCTTACTCATGTTTTCCTTTGGAACATGAACATAGGCTTCATAGCCAAATACCTTGAGATGTGTGAGAGAAGGTTTATTACCATTCCATACCTCTTGTGGAGTCTTGTCATCCAACGTTGATGAGGGTGATTTGTTGACCAGGTAACATGCATTACCCACTACCTCTGCCCATATTTATTGCCCTAACACGGCACCACTGAGCATGCACCTTTATTTTTCCATCAACATCATGTTCATCCTTTCTGCAACTCCATTATTTTGAGGTGTATATGGAGTAGTATTCTGCCTTGCTATACTGCACTTCTTACATAATTCTTCAAATTCATTCTCACATAACTCTCCACCATTATCTGTCCTGAACACCTTAATTTTTTTCTCTGTTTGATTCTCAACAAGAGCCTTAAACTCTTTAAACCTATCAAAGACTTCATATTTCTTCCTGAGGAAATATATCCAATTATTCCTTGAGAAGTCATCTATAAATGAGACATAGTACACATATTTTCCCAATGATGGAACTAACACAGGTCCAAACACATCACTATGAACTAGATGTAAAATTCCTTCTACCCTCATTGCACCAGAGGAGAATCTTACCCGATTCTACTTCCCATATACACAATGTTCACAAAAATCAAAATCGAGAGAGCAGTTAGACATAACTTCAACCATACCTTTACCGTGTAGTAGTCAAAGACCCTTCTCTCTGATATGCCCCAGTCTTTGATGCCACATCATAACCTTTTCTCCAGATACTATAGGAGTTCTTTCTTCTTCAACTCCAATATCAGGAACAATTGAACTATTACACCTATCACTAATAGTGTTTCCTTGCAACTTATACAGAGTTCCAAACCGAACTCCCTTCAGCAGCACCATTGATCCTCGAACCATCATGTAGGTTTCATTTCCAAATATTGTTTTTACCCCTGCATTGTCCATTGTACTTACAGAAATAAAATTTATGGCCAATCCCAGGATGTGCATAACACCAGGTAGTGTTCTAATCCTTCCATCTATGACCCTCAACTTGAATTTTCCTCGACCTATGATTATGGTTGTCGAGTCGTCACCTAGGAAAACATTACCTCCATAATAACTTTCATATTCATAGAGCCATTCCTTTTGGGGAGACATATGAAAGGATGCACCTGAGTCAACCAACCATGCCTCATGATCTGCATGTGTGCTTGAAGAATCCAAGTACACATCCCCTCCTTCTTCCTTGGAGGTATTTTCTTCTATAGAAGGAGATTTTGCAGATCCCTTCTTTTTCTCAACTATGGATCTACACTGCTTCTTGTAGTGCCCTTATTTACCACATCTCCAGCATACATTTACAAACTTTTCGGGAGACTTAGATCTTCCCTTAGACTTAGATCTCCCACTTGAGGACTTAGATATATTTATTTCTTGGGAGCGTCCTCTTGCAAATAATGCATCTTTGCTCTGTCCTTCCATGTTCTTCCATCTCATATCCTCTGAAAACAAGGATGATACCACTTCATCAAACTTCAAGGAAGTTTTATTACTACCTATGTACACAACCAAACTATCCCACGAGTCTGGTAAAGAGCACAGTAAAATAATATACTTATCTTCATATGAAATTTTAATCTCAACATATACTAATTGACTTACCATAGTATTGAAGGCATTCAAATGCTCTGCCACCGAGTCTCCATCTCTCGTCCTCAAGTTATACAACTTATTTTTGAGGAATAGTTTATTTACTAGGGACTTAGATTAATACAACTTCCCCAACTTATTTGATAAATCTTTGGTTGTAGCTTCCTCTGACACATTCACTAATATTGAATCTGAGAGACACAGTAAGATTTTTCTCTTCACCTTCCGATCCAAAATTTTCCAGTCATCTATTGAAGTTCCTGTAGGTGCAGTACCTGGATCCACCGCGATCCACTGATCTATGTCCACCAACAAATCTTCCATCTTGAGTTTCCACAACGCAAAACTTTTCCCATTAAACTTTTTGATCTCCATTTTTGAACTGCTCACCATTTTTATTCATCTAAATAATCAATATCGCATATCTCCCACTGTAACAAGGCTTATCACAGTCCTGAGCCAAACCCTTGACCACAAAGGCGTCCCCCTAAAGCCAAAAAAGCTCTAATACCAAATGTAGATTTAACCTTGTACAATATTTTACTGCAAATAGATTTTCAATAAAAGAAGAGAAAATATACAATGGTAAATACACACATTACACAGAGATTTTTCCCCGAGAAAACCAACATATTCTATATTCATTCATATTGATACATTGTTTGCAATACAATATACATATAGGAGCCAGCGAAATCCAAAACCCTAATCCAATGACCTCGATTAGTCAACAACCCTAATTCATTAACCGGAAATAGAAAACCATCAGAAAAAACCATTTGCCCAAAAATCACCCAACAATAGACACGAAAATCGATGCGACACAAAAAAAACAAGGCAAAAATGAGACACAATTCCTGAGGCAAAAAAAATTCTTGGGGGCGCTTCCCCCGAACCCCTGCGCGCCCTGCACAACATAGCAGAAACTACAGCTAATCGTGCAAACAATATAACACATACCCAACAAAGGGGAACCCATAGATGCCTCAATCTAATATTAGAAAGTATCTTGAAGATGTCAAACTTTTACAAAGCACTCTTGACTCTTTTGATTTTCATCATGTCTACAGGGAAAGAAACAAAGAAGCAGAAAAAAAGGTTGAAGGAGGGCATCAATTTGGCTCTAGGCCAATGGAAAATAATAGAAATAAAGGATGACTCTCAAACAGAATAATTACACAGGCCCTTCATTGAAGTCATCCCGACACCAGATTAAAGAGCATTTTCAAAATCTCTATGATACAGTTATAAGTGGGTAGTTTTTTTCCAACCACATCAAAGTTGCTAACTCCCTTATCGGATCTACTTTCCTATTTTGAAGACTAGTGATTGAAGATATTTTGTTATGTTTTTAATTTTTTGATACTATCATGTCATGATCAGTTTTTTGTAAAACTTATCGGAAACAGTATGTGGCCAACACAGAGATTTTATGTAAAAGTCAACATTGTTGGCTCAATCCCTACAGATAATGCACCACAAGTACATCTACAAAATGTAATTTTGTTGACCTCTGCGGAAATAAAATTATGTTTTTTTTCCAAGGAAAAAAAAAGAGTATCTGTTGAGGGGAAATATTGAATAAAACAAATACCCCTCTGAAGGTTAGGGGCCAGAACGGACCAACATGGAGAATAAACCTATTATGAAGAGAGGGCATTTATTTTCCCACTCTTAGACATGGAGAAAACACCTCCTATGAAGAGAAGGAATTTATTTTCCCACCCTTAGACATGGAGAAGACACCTACTATGAGGAGAGGGAGAAATTTAATGAGCTTCTAACTAAAATTAGGACCCACCCTTCAAATTTGAATTTGATCAAATGAGCACACAAAGTAACCAGAGCACATAAAATATGGGAAAGTAGCCAAAGGGCATAAAAATATTTATGGTTATTGCCACTTCGTACAATTTGTACATGAAATTAGGACCCATCCTTCAAATTTGAATTTGATCAAATGAGCAACACGAAGTAGCCAGAGCACATAAAATATGGGCAAGTAGCCAAAGGCCATAAAAATATTTATGGTTATTGCCAGTTCGTACAATTTGTACGTAATATTGCGAGACAGTTCGTACGATTTGTACGTAATATTTCCAATTCATATGACTTGTAGGTATCATTGTCAGCTCACACGGTAGGTGGAGAGAGAAGCAAAATATTACAAGGTAGCTAGCGTAAATTACATGCACACAGAAATCGAAAACAACATTGAATGCAACAAGATAATTTAAGGGGTAGAAACACAACCTTTCAAGAAAAGGAAATTGCAATGATGGGCATATCCATATAGAAAGGCAACTTGAGACAGAGAATGTTTTCTGAGCACACTTGTACAAACAAGTGAAGGTTGCAGATGTTTTTTGTCATGAATGAGGGTAGCATACAAAAATTCTATGCATTCAATTATATTGTTTCAAATTTTGTTTTGCTGCATATTCTATAGGCATAAGAAAGAATGCTCTTTATTGCTCTCAACTTTATTTTCTATGAATGCGGAAATGAAGAAAATTTAGGTATAAGAAATTTGAGGAGCAGACATAGTACACGAATTACATAAAAAATAATATCTATATATTGCACTATTGTACTCAATTACAATAGATTTATATAGTTGGTCTCATATCCAACTTATTCCAAAAATAGAGATAGTTGTTGAGAGAATCTCTCAACAACATCCAATAAATCTCAAACCAATCTCTAAACTCAACATACTGCATTAATGGAAGTATTATCTCTAACACCCCATTTAATGCTTACATTACAAAACTTGCAACACTAAATCACAAATTACAATATTAATCTTTATTTGATTCTATGTATGGCTGGTCTTCATTAGCACTTACACCCACTCTGCAATATCACGATTTACGCTCTTTCTTCACCACATCTTCGAGTGTCCCACTTGACTCATTTAAAGTACAAATGCCTCTGACCATCATTGACGTACTTGTAGAACTGACACTTCTTGACCTATCAAAGGACAATCTTGATAGTGAATCATCCTATGGATACACTCTCATCTATGAAATCCCTCCGAAGAGCAAATTTTGACAGTTATATAGGAAAGTGATCTGGATATTGAATATATTCAGCAGTCAACCGTACAACTTGACCTTTCTTTTTCAAAAACACAAACAATTCTAAAGACTCCACACAATAGCTGGTACAACTAGTTGACTACTTCTCAATGTTTTATGCCACACGAAAAAGATCTATGGTTGCTATCGATAAAACATTCTCAATTATGATCACACTGTCGATGCATTCATTCCTCGTGAGGTTGGCTCTCTTTCTTGTCAATCAAATCACACCTATCTATGACTCATCTCTACCACACAACGTCCTTGACATCGATTCCGACTGGCAATTTAATCTTGTCTTATCTCATGGTTTCATCTCTAGTAATGGCAACTCAGTGCACAAATCAGATTTCAATGAAGTGACACCTTTTGCAAATCGATGGCTCCTTCTTCACACAACTCTTTCCAGCAATGATGGATCCTTATTCACACAACTCTTTCCATCAAATATTGAGTCAATGGATCTGTACATTAAATAAAAACAATTCCATGCATTGGCTCTCATGCTTGGTGACTTCACGTCTACACACTTCACTTCACAAGGGGTAGTCTCACAAGAAACTATTGGAATTCAAATAGATTGCACAGCTTGCAATCTCGCATGGCGATCACTGTTGGAGGCAACAATCCTCATTTGATTCCTGTAGCTTTGCATTCAACAATGATTCCAACATTGACCACGTACGTTAGATAAACACAAAATAAATACTTGCTTAGTGAATCGATGGTTGGTTGTTGCATTGGTCGCATATAATTGATGTCACATGATCTATTTACAAGCAGACCACAGGGAGATTCAAATCATGTTTCATCTTCAAATGGTGACTGGCTCTAGCACCAATTGTGTATAGACAACTCCCTAACTTACACCCATACAAATACACAGTAGAAAAATCACTCACACAATAAACTCACACCACAAATCGCTTACTCAGAAAACTAATACTCTCCTACATATTTACACGAAATTCACTATCACGGTTCTCACATCTTCCTGGCCATCCCATGAGGGATTTAAGACAGTACAAGCTCTGATACCATATAAGAAATTTGAGGAGCAGACATAGTACAGGAATTACACACAAAATAATATTTGTATATTGCACTATTGTACTCAATTACAACATATTTATATGGTTGGTCTCAGATCCAACTTATTCCAAACATAGAGATAGTTGTTGAGAGAATCTCTCAACAACCTCCAACAAATCTCAAACCAATCTCTAAACTCAGCATAATGCATTAATGGAAGCATTATCTCTAACAATAGGTTCAAGATGGGCTTGAATAGTATCTGTCTCGAGCTCCAACTGTGTTCTTGTGTTCTTACCCACTGGAGTTCGAAACAGAGTTCAAACTCATTTTTTGAAAGGGCATGATCTACAAATATAGAAAAGCCTCTGATTGTTATCAAATCTCGATAATGGCGAAAATTGGGTGATATAAGTGGCAATCCTTATTTCGATTATCCTCACCTCGATTGCAGATTCATTCCATCCATCCAATGGGCAATGAGAAAAATCAACCATTATCCTCACCTCAATTACAGTTTCAATCCATTATCTTTACCAATGAGCAAAATCAACCATTATCCTCACCTCGATTGCAGATTTAGTGCATTATCTTTACCTCTCGATTGCAGAATCAATCCATTATCTTTACCTCGATTGCATATTCAGTCCATCCATCCAATGGGTAGGGAGAAAAATCAACCATTGACTTATGTTGACTTCCCTCCATCGAATCTCGATAATGGTGAGAATTGGGTGATATAAGTGGCAATCCTTATCTAGATTATCCTTACCTCGATTGCAGATTTAATCCATTATCTTTACCTCGATTGCAGATTCAATCCATCCATCCAATGCGTAGGGAGAAAAATCAACCATTGACTTATGTTGACTTCCCTCAATCGACTCGATAATGGTGAGAATTGGGTAATATAATGGTGAGAACTGGGTGATATTTATTTTATTTTTTTTTTTAATACTAGGGAATCGGCAACTCGCGGTGCTCGTACTCGCATGACACGGGGTCGATACCTGTCTGCTTCCACTATAACCCCAGGTACACCACACAGCCCGCAAACATGGAGCACAAGTAAATCGGGGTGAGAATCGAACTTGAGACATCCTTTACATATTTCCTTCCATTTACACAGCACTTGCCAATCGGTCTACATCCCTGCGGGGGAGAATTGGGTGATATAAGTGGCAATCCTTATCTAGATTATCCTTACCTCAATTGCAGATTCAATTCATTATCTTTACCTCAATCGCAGATTCAATTCATCTATCCAATGAACAAGGAGAAAAATCAACCATTGATTTATGTTGACTTCCCTCCATCCAATTGGGTGGGCACTTATGTTGACTTCCCTCCATCCAATTGAGGGGAGCAAAATCAACTCTTGTGTTGACTTCCCTCCATCCAATGGGCACTTATGTTGACTTCCCTCCATGAAATTAGTTAACTTACCTCCATCCAATGGGCAATGAGAGCAATGAGGGAAGCAAAATCAACTCTTATGTTGACTTCCCTACATGAAGCATGTTGACTTCCCTCCATCCAATGGAGTATGTTGACTTACCTCCATCCAATGGGCACTTATGTTGACTTCCCTCCATGAAATATGTTAACTTATCTCCATCCAATGGGCACTTATGTTGACTTCCCTCCATGAAATATGTTAACTTATCTCCATCCAATGGGCACTTATGTTGACTGATGTTGACTTCTCTCCATGAAATATGTTTACTTGCCTCCATCCATGCAATGGGCACTTATGTTGACTAATGTTGACTTCCGTCCATGAAATATGTTTACTTCCCCATCCAATGGGCACTTATGTTGGCTTCCCTCCATTCAGGAAGGGAAATCAAGATGTTGATTTCACTCCATCCAATGTATGAAAGCAAAATCAACTCTTATGTTGACTTCCATCCATGCCGATTACTTATGTTGACTTCCCTCCATTGAGGAAGGGAAATCAAGATGTTGACTTCAATCCATCCAATGTATGAAAGCAAAATCAACTCTTATGTTGATTTCCCTCCATGCCGATTAGATGGAAGCAAAATCAACTCTTATGTTGACTTCCCTCCATGTCGGTTAAATATGTTGACTTTCCTCCATGAAATATGTTGATGGAAGCAAAATCAACTCTTATGTTGACTTTCCTCCATGTCGGTTAAATATGTTGACTTTCCTCCATGAAATATGTTGACTTCCCTCCATCCAATGGGCACTTATGTTGAATTCCGATGGAGGAAGGGAAATTAAGTATGTTGACTTCCTTCCATCCATGCAAAATCAACTCTTATGTTTACTTCCCTCCATGCCGGTTAGAGATGGAAGCAAAATCAACTCTTATGTTGACTTATGTTTACTTCCCTCCATGCCGGTTAGACTTCCAGCAAAATCAACTCTTGTGTTGACTTCCAGCAAAATCAACTCTTATGTTGACTTCCAGCAAAATCAACTCTTATGTTGGCTTCCCTCCATGCCCGTTAGATGGAGGAAAGATGCAATGGGCAAGGAGCAAAATCAACCATTGACTTATGTTGACTTCCCTCCATGCCCGTTAGATGGAATATGCAATCCCGACTTCCCTCCATGCATTGATTGACTTATGTTGACTTCCCTCCATGCCCGTTAGATGGAATATGCAATCCCGACTTCCCTCCATGCCCCCGTTAGATGGACGGAATATGCAATGGGCAGGGAGCAAAATCAACCATTGAATGCCCGTTAGATGGAATATGACGGAATATGCAATCGATATGAAGTCAAAAAGCAAAGAAAACATAATTGTTTATAGGTAAAAAGCAAAGTAATTGTTTGCAGTCTTTTGGTTTTTGGCCTTTCCTAGCTATTCTACCAAATGGTTTTTTTCGTCTTCCTAGCTATTCTACCAAATGGTTTTTTTTTTTTTTTTTTGACAGAATCCAACTACGTACATAAATTTACAGAATCCAACGACATAAATTTACAGGAATCATATAAAGTACCATCTACCTGTCTGAAATGCAGGAATCGCAATCTTGTGGATGGCGTCCTTGCAAGCACGCATAGCTGCCATCGTTATATCTTGCCTGCACACACATGAAATAGCGTATGAACCAAATCAGAGCAGGAGCCAGGTATATATATCTGTAATTATAGACTAAGTACTGAGCTTCAGCATTTTATATATGATGAAAGAATGAGGAGCTTGATGACTGACCCATGCTGGTCATAACCCGTGCCCATCTGAACAAACAACAGCTTCATCTGCTGGGGAAGCAGATCGGTATTTCCGGGTTTCTCTTTAACGTACTCCATTATGTCGGTAATTAAGCCTGGCCTCTGTGAGTAGACTGTATCGGGATTTGTGAAAGTAGACGATAAATGAATGCAGTCCCCATTAAGAAGATTGATGTCTGTAGTGTGAGATGGAGATGAGAATCCATGAAGAATGGGAGAGGCAAGTGGCAAAAAAACCTACAACAGGTGGAGAAGAGGGCGTGAGGTTGCACTCGGATGGAGGTTAAGTTGTCACTCGAGTGGACACGACAGGTGGTGGAAATAAGACTGCAATTGTTGGACCTTTTAAAAATTTATTTGATTTAGCTTTATTTTCTTAAAATAGTAAGAAATTAATTAGAGTTAGGCCATTGACATTTTATAATCGTTCTACTTTAATGTTATGGGTATTATGAGTTTTAGAATTTAACAACTAGATAAATTCTATTTTTTTTTTTTTTCTATAAATATTGTTTAAAATTATAGTGATAATTAATATTGTGTAATCATAGTAACAATTATTATTTTTATTAAATTGTTTTACTTTTATTGTAGTGAGTTAAGTTAAGTTAAATTTGTAACATAAGAATATTTTATCATTTTAGGTTGTTAAGATAAATATAGAGTTGGAATATTCATTTGCAATGTCAAAATTGTGAAGATTTTTAGAGTAAAATAATTGTATTCGAAGAAGATGGGGGCTTTGTAGTTAGGGTTTCCCTAGTTGCATCCTTGATCGTAGGCGTCTCGCTCTTCTTCTTCTTATTGTTGTGTCTCCCTTTGCTTTCCCCTCGAGCTTGATGGAGAGTGGGAGTTTCTTCCTAGTGGTGGTCGTGCTTCCTCTGGAGCGGATCTAAACTTATTTTTGTTTCTTCCAGTGTGTTGTTTGGTGGACATGCTCTCCCTAGAGCGGAGATGGTCTTGTGCTTCTTTCGATGTGCGGCTATGGATGTGGGTGTGTCGTCCATGCCTTGTGGATTGTTGTTTTGCATGCTCGGTGAGAAGCTTGGTGGTCGCGTCTCTAGTGTGGAACTGTTTTGTATGGGGTTTGCAGCCATGCTTGTGGGTGCGTCATCCGGTGCTTTTATTTCCTAGATTGTTAAACTCAGATCTGTGTTTTTGGTGCCCGATCCGTCGTCTGCAGGTTTTTGGTCAATTCTTTCTTCAACCTTTAGTGTGTGTGAAAGTTTTCGGAGGTTTTCTTTGGGGTTGGAACTCACCAATCAATCCTTGCTGGTATGTTCAGTGCTTGATGCAATGCCAAGGTTTTCTCGGTGGTCTTGGTGGTTGGGGATCCCTGCGTCCCCCTCTAGTCTGTGTTGTGGAGTGGAGGTTGGGGTTTATGTTTCTTTGTCGGGATTTGAATCAGAGCTTTGAGGTCCTTCTTTTACAGGCGTGCAGTGTTGATTTTTTGGGGATGGGTTCAGGACTTTGAGGTTTATTTAGGGTGTGCGGTTTTGGTTTCCTCTTCCATGGTTGTTGGTTCACCTGTTGTCCCTCTGGATCCATATTTTGAGGAGTTTTTTTTTTTGTTGCTCTGACATGGTCTATCCAGGTTCTCTTTTGTTTTTCTTCTTCTGCCGTTTTCTTGGCTTAGATTGGTGGCTATGTTCTTTGTAACCTTCATTTTTCTTTTAATAAAAATTAGGTTTTTTTCCTTTAAAAAAAATTGTCAAAATTGTGAAAAATTGTTTTTGAAAATTAATTTATTATCATTAAAATTAAAATTAGTTAAATTATCAAACAAAATTCCATTTACAATAAAATTAATTATATCAAGTTAATTAAAAAGTTATCATTAAATCAAATTGTAATTAGTTATATTAAATTAATTAAAAAGTTGTCATTAAATCAAATCAAATTGTAATTTTTCAATTCATTGTAATAGGAGGAAATATCAAGTTAAGTTAATTCATGAATTAAAGAAAGATTAAATGGATTCCAATAAAATTGTTTTTTAAGAAACTGAAATATATATTATATAAAAGTGGGTGCTCTATGGCGAGTAGCAAAATCAAAAGCCTAATACAAAATAAAGTATAGAGTCAATAGATCAAACTCTTCGTGGCCAAAATTGCAAATATATCCTTTGAGAGAAGTATTCACCAAATGACTACAATATTTCTTTACATATTATCCTAACAAAAAAAGTGTTCTGATGTAAAAATTGTTAGATGAGGCATTATCTTGTATCCCCTACCCTCCGGTTTGTAGTGGAGAATCTTCTTCTACCTCCATAGGAGCAGCTTCATATTTCACTTAACCAATCTCCGAGTTCCCTTGACGAGAGTTTGCAGAAACTTGATTAGCAGATAAGGAAGGACTGTATAGGTTGTGACGGGAGCATATTTCTTAAAGATTGACACTATGTTTCCAAGCTTTCAATTCTCTGGGTAAGGAGTTGTTCCACATTTCCAAGATTAACAGTTAACTGCTGAATGATTGATCGATTTGCTTCAATGATATCTTCATGCCTTCTTAGAATTTGAAGAAACTCTCTCCATGAGGGCTCCATTACTTTGCTGAAAAAGATGCCCCAGTTACTATTATATCCTGACCTCACACCCGAATTGTAACCACTAATGAAGTTCCAGATAGGAGTAATGTTGTTGCTTGCAGAGGAGGACCATAGGAAACCAGTGGTTCTGATGTCGAAGCTAATAGAGAGAGTAACAATAAAACCTATTCGCTCGGATCACAGGGAACTAGCAATTCCAAAGTCGAAGTTGGTAGAGAAAGGATCTAAAAAACCCAAACGCTCCTTCCAAAGAGCAAGCCAAATAACAGAAAGGGAAGGAACTACATATTCCTTTGAAACTATGCAATTACTACCATACCGAGACTTGAGAGCCACGGGATTCGCACGCCAGACTAGAGAAGCCTTAGACTCATTTAAAGGAATTTCATAACAAGGGAGCGAATCATTTCCAATACATGAATCCTTGAATGTATCAAGGCTTTCCCAATTATTGCTGGTCACTACATGGAAGATCTCAGAATGTCGAGCGACATAGACATTCACCCCGGAAAGGAAGAAATCAGGGCAAGGAAGACTAAAACTGCCATTAATTTTCTTACCCCTGGAGACCGGGTTTCAAATGAAAACAATCACAGAAAGAAAACCAATTTCAATATTAACTAAATTAAAGGGAAACCCAACAAACTGGGGAAGATTTGCACCAATATGGTCAAACAAATTGCACCATCATTCCAAAAGGAAATTGAAGGGATTTAACCAGACAAACTAGTAAAGGCTAGGCCATGGAGGACAAACATACCATAGAATTCCCAGACTGTCGACGACAGCCTCCACCATGCATTGAAAAGGAATGACACATATATAATCAAACCAATTGCACCAGCATTCTGAAAGGAAAATGAGGGAATTTAACCAGAAAAATGGATAAAGGATAGGCCACGAAGGGAAACCATACCACAATAAACCCAGACTGTCGACAACGAACTCCGCCATGCACAGGGAGAAAACCAATCTGCACTGAGAAAAACCTTGAAGAATGAAGACCCGAGAACCATCCATCACCTCAAGATAGTGGAGCTCACACAAACTGGCAGTAATGAAACCATTAATTCAGAGGAGAGAATCAAAGGAGGGACGGTCGAAAAAACACGTTATCCAAATCTCCATCTGCCACCCTTTTGGTGAATTTTGATCAAAACCCATATACTAAGGTAAGTGGAGGAAATCCAAATCTCCATTTATTTCAATGACACCTTCAGCTAAAGTGGTGCCATGCTTAGTACACTTGTCTGCAACGGAATTGTGCACTTGAAGAATATGAAAGGCTTTATAATCAAAATCATTGAGAAAGTTTATGGTGTGTGATAACACTCTGGGGAGGGTTTTAATCTCAGGGAGGGATCGATCGATTGATTATTTCCCTGATTACAATTATGGAGTCTTCCAGGATAATGCTCTTTCGGAGACTATTGGCTTTACTGAGCTTGAGACATTTCATAAGGCATATGTTTGAACCAAGTTGCTTGTTACATTTTCAAGTCCTCACGAAAATTTAAATAGAATTTTTTCTCCCGGGTAACATATTGTGGTAAAATATTATGTTTTCTCTATTAAACCCCATTCCTGTGTTGTTCCTGCACTCCCCATCCATCAAAGAAAAAGACAGGAGAATGTTGTTGGGAAAGCCACTCTTGAATTTCAGTGTTGGATAGTCTTATTGCTTATTTCGTAATTTTAGTGCCATAGCTTTAATCAAGAAGAAGAGATGTCCCTAGCTTTAACTTTTCCATCTAGCTCTGTTCACAAACATCAAGAACCAGATCCATTCCTTTGAATCTTCTTTGCATATATTCTATCAATAACGAGAGAGATTTAGTAGTCGCATGCCTAAGGGATTTCTTTTCTTCCTGAAAGATGGCTATGTTGTGAGATATCCAAATGCACCAGCAGACAATTTTTGGTAGGACAGCCCAGGTCCTTTTAAAGCTGGTTTTTTTTTATGAAAATTGCCTTGATATCT
>ML814650.1:80881-92984 GCA_009831015.1 Picea engelmannii
TACCTTATGCTCTGATACCAGTTGTTAGAAAAACAGGACCGCGGAGCAATAAAATAAAACAAATGCAGAAACAAAACACAGAAGACACACAATACAAGAGAGACACAGATTTACGTGGTTCACCCAGTGTGGGCTACGTCCACAACAGAAATTGTCAGGTCCTTCCTTTATTATTATCCATAAAATGAAGGGATACAACCTACAGCAAAACCCGTTGTAACTTCCTCTTCTTTCTCTCACAGTCTCCTCTCTCAGAATACAATATTCACCCTTTATCATAGCCGCAATACATTTCCCTCATAAAAGAGGGCTGCCTTCTAGGGAAAAAACCCTAACATAATCTCTACCGTTATATCTGCGACCTTATAATGAACGGTCTAGATTTACAATGAAATTACAATATACTTTTATAAGGCAATTTTTTGCTTCGGGGGCTTCGCCCCCGGACCCCACAGAGGGGGTACCCCCCCTCTGCACTCCCCTGCGTGGAAGAGTTTACATACTTCTGGGGTGTAAATACTTCATGGGGTATAAACACGGCTGAAAGCAAGGACCTCTGAATTAGGAAGATAATCAGGCTCCACAACCAACAATCTTGTCGAGGACCAGAGAAGTATTTTCTAACTAGAGTGGTTTTCCACTATGCATCATGACCTAAAATGAGCCTCCACGCCATTTTCATCCCTATATCCTTTTTCATTATCTCAAAGTCATGGATTCCTAGGCCACCTTTGTTTTTTGGAATGATAACCTTGTTCCAATTAACTAGGTGAAAAAATTATTGATTTCCTTTTCCTCCTTGCCAGAGAAATTCTCTGAATTTTTTAGATAGCAGTTCAATGATTATTTTTGGAGCAGGCAATGTGAAGAATTGATAGATCGGAAGAGCAGAAAGAACATATTTTATTAAAATGATCCGACCAGCTGGGTTAATCCATTGAGTGCCCCAATGAGAAAACTTTTGATTTATCTTTTCTACAACAAGTTGTCACTCCTAAGAAGTTGAACCTTTTAACGAAATTGGAATGCCCAAGTACCGAAAAGAGGCCCATTTATCAATTAATGGGAAGTGAAACATCTTGGAGATGGCATGATATGGATTTAATGAGCAGAATGAAATGAATACAGATTATTATTATTCTCAACACAAAAACACAAGGATAACAAAGATACAATAACAGAGATACAGTAAAACGGGTTTCTATTCAATAAGAAAATGTGTTTAAACTGTAAAATGCAGTGGAAAACAAGCTTGCTAGAATGGTGGTTGCTTATCTCTGAAAAGAAATGTGACGGTTGTGTTCATTCACAATAAGATGGTTACAATGAGGCTCTCCAAGCCTTTTTACAATAAACAGGAATGCCAAAACCCTGGACATCCAAAAACCTAACCCTATGAGATGAAGCGCCAAAAGTCATGTGGGCCCCGTTGGGGTAAGTTAGTACATCAACTTCCTAGGGTCGTAACTTTTGCATACAATCTCCATTTTAGGCACACGATAGCCCGTTGGAAAGGTATATTCGAGGAATACACATGGTTCCATCAAACTCGAACTTTATTAACAATTTGATTGTGGTGAGCCCTAAAAACATTGTTTAGGGCCTCAAAACGGCCCTAGAAGTCAGGGACCCGAAAACTAGGAAAAAACTATCAAACCGGAAAATTGCCAAAATGAGCCAGTTGGAATAGGTGTGAGGCCACCGACGTCCATCTAGATCAAGGCACCCAGCGCTTGAGAGGAAAAATTCCAGCCCATAATTTGGCATTTTATGTGGTTGGTATCACCCCCTAAAGCATCAAGAAAGGAATCCAACACTAATTTGAACCTCACAACAATTATCATTGAAGCTCCCCCATCAATAATGTATCATCATCAAATTGAGAATGATTCATATTTTTGTCCCATCTTGTGATATGAAGGCCCAGAATATTCCCAACGATCCTTTCCTGTTATAATTGTATGCTCAATGCTTATGCCATGATGATATAAAGAAGGGGGAGAGGGAGCAACGTTGGTCAAGGCCTCTACTGATTTGGAAAAATTCAGTAGGCTTACCATTCACGAATGGCACAATCCAAGGCCCACTAATGCAATATGAGATCCATTTGATAAACTAATTGAATAATCCAAAATGTTCAAGAACTTGAAATAAGAACACATGTTGAACACAGTCAAAAACATTAGCCATATCCAATTTAACGACCATACCTTTCCCTTTCACCTTGAAGCTTGAGTGGATTGCTTCTTGAACAAGGACTATATTATCCATAATTTTCCTTTCATGCATAAATCCTCCTTGATTTGGGGAGATGACTTTAGAGATGATTTTTTTCAACCGGGAGGCTATAATCTTGGAGAGGATTTTATACAAGGTGTTATATAAGGAAATGGGTTTGAATCTGGTGAAGGAAGTAGGGTTGGACTATTTAGGAACTAGAGATAAGAAGGAAGAGTTGGTGTTACCCCCCAATTTGAAAGACTGATGAGAGTAGTTCAAGATGCACTTGAGGTCATTTTTAATAAGGTCCTAGAAGTGCCTATAAAAGGATATGAAAAAACCATATGGGCCCGAAGCTTTATTTAGAGCCAGACTCCATATAGCAACAAAGATCTCAGCCCTAGCTATAGGTTGGGTTAGAGCAAGGTTTTCTTCATTATAGATGAGGACGAGAATGTGCTCAAGCATAGAGGCTACATTGGAGGGATCTGTCTTCTCTTGATCGGAATAAAGGGCAACAAAATGAGTTTTTGCAGCAACTTTGATACCAGGTAAATCAGAAATTATAGAACCATCTTCCAACCCAATGCTAGAGAAATTATTCCTAAACAGTCTAGCCTTGGCCTGGTTATGGAATAATTTAGTGCTTTTGTCCCTAGCCTTGAACCAAAGACTATGCGATTTGAGTCTCCATAGTTCCTCCTCGAGTTTCATTTCCTTTTGATATCTGATTCGTAAGTTTAACACTTCCTTTTGCAGTTAGGTTGTGAATTCTTTTTTCTCATTTTATTTTTGGAAGAAATATAACCTCTCTTTTAATTCCTTCCTTTCCTTATCTAGCATGGAAAATAAATATCTATCTTGTTGTTTTACGGCTTGTTTAACCAGAATTAGCTTTTTCTCCTAGATATAGACAAGGGTACCGCAGACCCAAGTATTCCAAGTCGAATCAACCAAGAAATCGCTTCATTGTGGCAGAGCCAAAGGGGATTGAAATGGAAGGGGAGAGGCCCATACTCAGGAAGGTCGTGAATGAGTAAGGATATAGGTTTATGATCATAGGTGAAAGAGGGAAGGATGAAAGAATTGATTGAAGAGTTTAAAGAAAGGAAACTATTGTGCAACAAAAAGAGGTCCAATCTGGAAGCAATATGCCCTAGACCAAATCTCATATTTGACTATATATATACCTTCCTTTTGGGGGCTTAATATCTAGCAAATCCCACTCCTCCATAATCTTCTCCATATTTTCTCGGAAGGAGTCCTAACCAAAGGAGCCTCCTTTCTTTTCTGAGCTATTTCTAATGATATTAAAGTCACCAACCAATATGCATTCTTTTGTATACTCAAAGTCTTTTAACCTTTGTATAGATCTCCAACACTCAGATTTCTCAATTGGGTTAGTCGACATATAAATATTAATCACCACAAAAAAATTATTTTGTTGATTGCATTGGAATTTACATAAAATCTAGTGTTGGGTACTCATGGAGAAGATCAAAACTACCTCGGAATTGTTCTAGATGGTGCACAAACCCCAAGGAAACCTCTGGAGTCAACAGCTAGAGCTTCATTGAATCTCCAAATTCTTTTCCCTATTTTGATTGCTTCATCGACATGCATTTTAGTCTCCTGGATCAGGAGAATTTGGGGCTTTTCAGATCTGATTAAATCCCTGACAGCAAAAAAATTAGGATCACTTCCAAGACCCCTGCAGTTCTAGAAGACCAACTTCATTATTTTGGAGGATTTGAAGGGGCACCTCCTTTAGCTGTTGCATTTCCTTGAGGTTTTTTGGAAGATTTAAGAGCCCCTATAAGTTTTGGGATTGTTTGTTGAGATCCTAGTAGTATTTTGTTTTGGCTTGCTCCTCTCAAATTGTTCGAGAAGATATTTTCCCCGAGCGACATGGAAGTTTTTCCTTTGATTCCCTATCCTTGTATTCTTTTTCTCCAACACTTTAATTTTATGAGCTATTATTTTCCTCTAAAAAAGCAATTTCTACATCCTTGGAAAATTCCAAATCTTCTACTCTTAGATATGGAATAGAAAGAGAAGGGATTGGGGGAATCTCAAAGATTACCTTCCTCTCATCATGATGTTTGATGAACCTAGCACTCAGATGAGAAAAATTGCTCGATAAATGGATTGAAGAGTTCTCCCCTTCCGAAGAAACACCCAAGGGAACCACTGAATCATCCAATAAAAGATCCACAACTTGGGATAAGGATTTGTATATGTTATTTTTGCAATAGGCTCACCCGGTCTCTAATTTACTATGCTTCTAGGCTAAGAAGAGGAGGGATACAATCTAAATGGATTCGTGCCACTCGTGCCAGATGGTTTTGGGTTGATTGAGGCACCAACAACCGATGAGATTTTATGGTCATTCAAGGGGCCAACAACAACTTGAATTTTGGAACCCTGGGTGTCAAATTTCTTGGTGATTTCATGCCATTGATCCTCCTTGTTTCTACCTTGGGTATTAATTGAGTCAATATTTTTGTAGTTTTTCGCAAAATTTTCATATTCAAGGCACATTTTTCATTTGAATAGAAGTTGCTTATAGTCTAATTGTTGCACATGTTCCAGTTATCTAGAGAGATTGATATTGCTTCTGGAATCCCTTTCTCCATATCTACTTCTACATAGATTCTACAACATGAGAAAATGTTTTATTTTAGTTCAACATGATCTGTTTATTTCCCGATGGAGTTTCCAATACATCAAAGGGCATCGCCACTCCAACAATGGAGTGGAAGATGAGGCAAACAAACCCAGACAAGGATTGTAGAGGGCACATCATTTTTTGACTAAATCTAGAGTCCATTTGTTAGAGGCATGAATGCATGCCTCTAGCACCTAAAAAATACAGGCCACTTCAAAATATTCTATCTCGATATTTTTTGAGCTTGAACAAGAAGGTGAAAAAACCCCTCCCATAGAAGAAATGACTCAAAGAACCCTTCATCAAGGGTTCCCAGTTTTTTTCCAACCAAGAGACCACTATTCTTGGGCAAGGCCATATGCCAGTGAACTGCCCGATGAGGCCATGATTTGAGAGAGCCAAGGATTTATTCAATGAGGAGGAGGGGGTAAGCAATAATTTTGGCATCTCTTTCAGTTTCTTCACAAATTTGGAGGGTTGGGCTTTCATGTTTTTAACAGAACTTGCAACCATGGCATGGAAATCCAAGGCGTCAACATCAGGAGGGGGATGGTGCACCCCCACCCATGAAATCCTCCATACCACGTAGAGACAAAGAATGAAGTTTTCAAGAGAGCATGCACGAGAGAGACCCACTCACATCACCAAGTGATAATTCCAATAAAAAAATTATTGAATTACAATAATTCAATGAATCAAAGAAAGATTAATTCAATCTTCATAGAGAGTGGTGGGGTTGTTTTACCAAACTTTATAGAATTATTTTTTTAAAGGAAAATAATCTTTCCTTTATTAAGAATCGTTGGATTTAAAACCTATTGAGTTGAGAAAATAAGGAAGAGTTACAAGTAGAACTTATCCATTACATTAATTACATTAAATACTAGTATAGAATCATCTTAATTTTAGATTTATCATGTGTTGAGACAAATCAAATTCTTCAAGGCGCAAACTTCTTTAGAGAGTGAAAAACTTGAGGAAAGTTTTGCACCTCGAGGAATTTGATCCCTATCGGCACAAACCTGTTGATGTTAGTGATAGCATCAGATAGGTATTTACGCATAGGACTATGTGTCTAGACATGTGGAAATCGTCCAAAGCCTTCTACTCTTGAATTTACTTTAATTAAAGGAATTATTAAAGTAAATTGCTTTTATTAATTAATTATGTAATTATTTAATTGATTTATTTAAGAAACATGTTGATACAGGTGAATATCGGTGGCCACCCACCTCTTCCTACTGGCTCACATACAGTTTTCATCTTAGCAGTTTATTTTCTAGATTTTCGGGTCCTAAACTTTCAGGGTCGTTTTGAGGCCCTAAATAACGTTTTTTGGGCCCGCCACAGTCCCATTGTAATTGAAGCCAAAGTGTGACAAAAAAATGTGTAGTCCTCGAATAGACCTTTCCAACGGGCTATCATGCACCTAAAACGGATATTGTATGCAAAAGTCACAACCCCAGGAAGTTGATGTACCAACTTACCCCATCGGGGCCCACATGACTTTTGGCGCTTCATCTCCTAGGGTTAGGTTTTTGGATGTCTAGGGTTTTCTGATCAATTTTTTATGCTAAAAATGCCTGGAGGACTCATTGTATTATGATCAGGAAAATGCATGTAGACGCCACATCTCTTCTCATAGATTAGCTACCACCATTCGAGCAAGATTGTTTCATTCTGCATTTTACAGTTTCGGCAGATTTCTTTATTGAATAGAAGTTAAGTTTCACTGTATCTTTGTTATTATTCTCTGTATATCTCTATTAATGGTATAGATCAATGTTCCTTTTCGTTCCACTCATAAATCTGTATCAATGGTATGAGAGCGGTATGCTCTTCATTTGCTTCTTTGTGCATGTCTCCAACGAGGTCAGGATCTAAGAAGTTGGGACTCGAACTACTTGAGACTTTGCAAGATCGACATCATTGAACCCTATGACTGCCCATGGGGGAAGATCGAAAGTCATCCTATTTGATTCTGGCAAGCTCTCGGAGAAAATAAGAGCAATGATGCATATCATCCCAAGGTTTTTCATAACCAATCATGGCTTCAATGATGGCTTCGTCCGAGGGAAAAGTCTCACCGAGGCAATCATGTGAACAAGACAATGAAGTGGCCCATACGGGTTTAAGAACAGGATCCTCCTCGTCCGTCGGCGAGGTAATAGGATCGGGATCGACAGAAGAGTCAAGAACATCTTGATACGCAATCTTCGATGTTGATAGTGGCATGGCCATTCCAGCATGCAACTAACCTTCACACGACGAAGTCGAGGAAGGTAAGGTCCAAGGATCATTAAAATAGGAAGTGTGGAAAGGAACGGACCTCTCTAGCAAAACGGGCCTACTGGACATGGTGTAAACATGGTGAATCGATGTTATGAAATTGAAGGTACCCATAAGGGATTAATACATTCTAACACTGATATTCTCAATTGTTGGCTAAGAATTGTCGACCATAGGGATCAACGATCCAAAAGATGCATTGGGGCTAGCATACGCAAAGGATAATTGGTTGATCATCACCATCTTCCCATCATGAGGAAAAAAATGAGTACGGAAGACGGACGATACGACAGCAGTCATAGCATAGGTCCAATTGCATCCTGGTAAGAAGTTATAATCGAGGGGCGCATCAACCACCTGGACATCCACCTCTACCGTCTTCCCACCTAACTGGACCAGAAAGGCATGAATAATACCGTGAGGGCAAAAATAATGATTGTCAAAAGCAGTCAACATGGTCGGCGATTGAGAAAGAGTCAAAGAGCCGAGAGCTTTCCAACATATCAGGGACATCACACATGTAGCAACACCTTCATCAACAACCGCATGTTTGATGGTATACTTTGAGTACCCCATGTGGATTTGGAATGCCACATGGTAAGGCAAGCGAGGCTTCACGTCTGTGATGTCAAACTTGATAACTTTTGAGCCACTGGGGTCTGGAGCTCCTAACACAGATAGCAAGGAATTCCTCTGTGAAGGACACGTCTGGAGTACCTCCAGAGACGACATCGCACAAGGGGTTTGACCCAGGTCCTCAACAATAAAGTAATTCTGGGCAGCTCTAGCATTTGGATTGTGGGTAGAGCACTTGAGTACTCCTTTTGAAATACGAGGTGGCTTCTCTATCATTTGGATTGTGGGTAGAGCGCTTGAGTACTCCTTTCTAAATATGAGGCGGTGGCTCTGGATTTTCGATCTATAAAGTTATCTCCGGAGGGGGGGGAGGAGATTCTAAACCGGGTACAGTCTGTGAAGAATTGCAATCGTGAGACTAGGTGGCTACATTAACCTAAGAATTGACCATATTGATACACAAATGATCATCATCTTGTGACAGTGGGTTTTGACTTCCATCGGCCACATTTATGGCATTTGAGGAGCTTGAGGCCATATGTTGGTTATGTGGGAAAGGATTTGTTAGCACGGAAGGCAGTAGATATAAGATCCTTGCGGCTTCTGAAAGTTTGGGGCATAAATGAGTAAGATGATTGTTTGTACAAAGATAACAGGGAACTTTCACCTTACGCCTTTCTTTCTTACGCTCACTAGCATTTTATTTGTCTTCTCATTATTACCATTGTCATTGGGTTTGTTATTATTCTTCCCACCCTTACGATTATTATTGTGTCCTTTCTTCTTATTCCCGCATGGTTGTTGGTTACCATTTGGGTCGATCAACGATTGCACGGAATGTACATTCGTCGACTGAGTGGGATTGGAAGACACAGACAAAGTTGGCCCTCCTGCAGACTGGTTTATAGACAACTCTTTCAAATGTCTTGTCACCGAGTCTACGGATTTCACATTGGTGGAGCCTACAATGCCATCGGCATGAGGTCCGGGATTTTGTCTAGGGTCATAGGTTGACCTCAGTGCATCTGAAAGAATGTGGTATAACATTCCAGACTGAGCATATATAAGATCTAACTGTTGGAATTTGAAGATTGCTTCTTTCTCGGACGTAACCCTGGATGTAGAAACATCCTTCAAGATAGGAGGTTGCAAAGACTTGAGGAACCACTCTACAAGAAAGTCTGAGGGTATGCAGGTCTTAATCAACCTCTTACGTCTACGCCACTCCTGGATGTGATCTGAGATATGAGTTTTTGTGTCCTGGCATAAATTCGACAGAATTTCTAGGCCAACATCGTAACAAACTGACAATTGGAAGTGGTTAAGGAAGACTAGCACCATCTGACTAAAGGTCCCATATGCCCCCCTAGGCAGCTTGATATACCATTTCGCAACAACCCCAATGAGGGTGTGTTGAAATAATCTTAACTGAATGGAATCATTGTTATAACAAGATTTGCCTCACCATTGTTATCTTGCACAGAGGGTCTTTTTCCATTTCCCTGTGCAGACTTATCATCCCTTTTTGATGAATCTAGAGCTAAAAATATACATTTTTCCACATATACGCTCCCTATCAGTTATACAAGATGCGTATATGTTTGCTGCTACACTACAACTCACATATATCAGGATTTGTGCCAAAAAATACAAAATGAGGTCAGGTTTCCATGTCACAACAGAAGATCTCTGATCCTTGGCCTTCCATACACTGGAAACATTTTGACTCGGCCCTTCAGTTGCATTCTGAAAGCTATAAGAGCACAATTTCGAGCTATGGAAAATAGGAGAAAGCATTCAACTTTGAGAGAAAATTTACTCTGGATAAATTACTTCATATTGAGTCTGCATCCCTTTGTCCCTCAAGTCTGAACACAGTGTTCAGCCCTCAAGCTCTTTCCCTACTGTTGAGAGGACCTCATTGCCTCTTTCCTATGAGCTTGCCTTTGGTGGAGGATTGAAGTGGTTGAGACCCAGTTGGAAGGAACTTGGTTTCTTGGTTTTGAACCGTGCCGACACAGAAGTCCGTAATGTTGTCACTTCTGCTCATCAATTATTAATAGAAATACTCCTTTCCTGTCCTATTGGTATCTTGCAAATATATGATTATTATCCATGGGCGTGTTTGTAATGTTTATTAATGGATTATGCTATCTGATGTGCTAACCCCCTTTATATTATCACTATGTACTTTCTCTGCTTGTTTGTTGAGAAATTCTTGCAGGTATAAAGCTTTGGGTCAAAGTGCTCAATGGTGGAACATCATCAAACGTTGGATCAAGGTAGGCCTCTTCCTTGTATTGCACATTAATTTATATAGCATATGTTGGAATTGAGTTGATTTCTACAGTCATACATGTCTGTTGTGGTTTACCCTTGGCCATAGAGAGTTTTTCCTTTGTAACAATCATCATTAAGGGAATTCGAAGAGCACCATAGGTGAAAGGTGGTGACATGATCACCAGAATCCTCGCCATTCTTACCCTCGAATTTTGGAATATCTGAAGGAAGCTTGGTGGGGACAAGGGGCCATGTAGGATCATGACACACAGGGTCGTTCATCAACTTAGACAAGTATGAAAGATTAAGCGTGGCCAGAAAAGGGAGACAGGGTTGCGGCATTTGGCCCCAATCTCCCTCGAAAGATTGCGTTTGAAGAACTGCAGCCCATCCAGAGTTTTGGTAAGCACCATGGCCCTGTTCGATATTGTAAGACCCTCCTACAACCCTCCTATAGGATTATTCATAAGAGGTTGGTTGGGCATCATTCCAGTAGGAATGTTCTGATGGGGGTTATAAAAATTGCTCCCAACCAGAGTGGCTCCGAGTTGGGGGTTACCCAAGGTGTGAAACTGACCTCCTCTGGGTGTGAATCTAGAGGATAAAGGTGGATTTGTCATGCCAAACATGTTGGTCAGAATCGACACTAAGGAGGTGAGGGTGTAGGATGGAACTTGAGTTGAAGCTTATCCGCCATGTTGGTTGCTCCACCCAGAAGCAAGAGGGTTAGACCCGGGGTTAAAACAGGGAATGCCTCCCATGGTAGGAGTCATTTGAGGGATCTAAGAGCCACCAAATGAGAATGGAGTATAAGGAGGAGTTGTGGCCCCAAGTCTAATGCTAGCATTAGGGCCAGCAGCTGGGATGGAGTTTGAAAACCGCGAAGTAAAATTCATCATACCCTAGGAAAAAGGACTAGAGGCCATAGGGATGGACTGAACATTATAGCCCAGTGAGTGGCCAAGAGACCCAAATGGGTTCGTGGAAATAGATTGATCATTCACTATAGGATGGTCAGTATTGATGATAGGTGCATATGGAACTACAACCATTTTGGTTGCAGGAGTTGAAGGGGTACCATTAACTATAGTAGGTGTGGGAGAAGAAGGGTTCCCAGTATTATGATGACTCAGTTTAGTACTCATCCTTGTAGAATCATGAGTCTGAAAAATGGAGGTGTGTGTACCACGTCTAATAACTCTATGCCTTTTAGAAGGCAAAGACTCAAAATCTAATGGTAACTGTAACAAGCGGCGGGACCGGCAAGGAGCTTGGTCCAACTCCACAATGACTTAAGACTCAAGATACAAAAATAAATCCTAAGTCCAACTAGTAATCAAAGAGCTCGCCAAAAAAAATCAAACGACCAATATGCACGCAAACGGGATAAAGTGGTTGAAAGGGGCCTCTCTCCCTAAAGTAGGTATGTCTCTCCCAAGAGGGGCCTGAGACTCCCTGCTAAAGATAGGAGGTAACAGAATCAATTATAAGGGCCCTTGTGGGCTTAACAATCAGTCGGTCAGATCCCCCCGGAGAGGTAATACTCCATAAAGGTTGTGTGTTGTCCGACCCTTATCTAACCCAGGGTACCTGCAAAATAACCCCTGCAAGTAACATATGTGGCACCTAAGTCAAGCAACTAAGAAACCACTATATAATCGATGCACAGGTGAGTAGTCGTAAGTCAGATCCACCGTATGGGCAGGGTAGAAAATCCCGAAACCTTGAAAGTATCGCCTCTCACAGAGATAAGGGCACTAGAAAGATCCCCGGAAAGATCTATGACGCTAAGAAGGTATCGGGGGGATATCCCTTCAAAACCTCACATGACCTCGTGATTAACTCTGGTGTAAGCGGAGCCTCCTGATATTACCGATTATACAATGGATTTCTCCACTCCCTTAGTCAGACACATATGTTGATTTAATAGCCTTGGAGAAGTTTACTCACAAAATCCTATTCCAAGGAACTAAATCCTAAGCTAGTTTGTGCACCCTAGAAAATAAAATCGTTACTAACCAATTTTAAATTATAGCGTTAATTTTAATGGTTGTGCTTACTCAAAAGGTA